>WTSP01002842.1:30838-65224 GCA_025331215.1 Actenoides lindsayi
AAAAAATAAAAAAAAAGAAAAAAAAAAAGAAAAAAAAAAAGGAAAGAAATACTCTCCAACTTTTCATGTCAATATAAACATTTAGTTGACTAGAGAAGCATCTATATACTTCATAAAACAGATAAGTTGTTTAAGTCTATTTTGGCTTCTGCTTGCACAATCAAAACATGGGCATTTGTTCTTCTAGTAGCATATTGGGTAGAAGATGACACTCACTTGTTGTTCCCTTTCACAACGTGGACCTGGTTTACCTATGTACACAGCACAACAGAGCTCTTGGCTGGGAGTTATAAATAAAATCTCAAACACATAAAAAATTATGGTGATGGTTTCCACAGCATTTCCCAGGTATTTTTATGTGGTAGCTTAGATTTTATCCCTCAGTACATTGTGGCTTTGGTTTTTGGGTTTGCGATTGGTTTTGTGATTTTTTGACTGTTGTTTGCTTGTTTTGTGGAAGCTGTTTATAGCTGTCAAATCATCTCTTCTATTTCATAAAATCCCTGAATTCCTGACTTGAAATTTTTCAGTCCCTGAGTCAGTGTGTACCACCCAAATCTGAATAAGAGACACAAGCATTACAACAGTTGGAAGTACAACACATACAAATTACACACCCCACTTTATGAGCATAGGTCACACTGCACGGTTGGGCGGATAAATTGTCATTGTTGAAGAAGTACACATACATAATTTCTCAACATGTAATTTATTAGGACACCTACACTGAGCAAAACAGAATAGTGAAAGCATGGGTATATGCAGATTTTTTCCTTTCACTTGTGTTTGATGCGTTATCTCAGGAGTAGAATGTGGTTACCTTTAAAGAGAATTAAACCCCATATTTAGGTATCTAGGTCATAAGAATGTTACCATGACTCTATTAGAAGACAGCAGCTTATCGCTTGACAGCTATAAACCTTCTGCAACATGTAGTTCAATCCCCTTGGGATAATCACAGAATCACAGAATGGTAGGGTTGGGAAGGGTCCTCTGGAGATCACCTAGTCCAACACTCCTGCTAAAGCAAGTTCACCTAAAGGAGGTTGCACAAGAATGTGTCCAGGTGGATTTTGAATATCTCCAGAGAAGGTGACTCAACCATCTCTCTGGACAGCCTGCTCCAGTGCTCTGCCACCCTCACAGTAAAGAAATTTTCCCTGATGTTAAGGTAGAACTTCTTGTGTTCTAGCTTGAGCCCATGCCCCTTGTCCTGTCACTGGGCACCACTGGAAAGAATCTGACCGCATCCTGTTGACATCTGCACTCAGATATTTATAAGCATTGTTAAGAGACCTCTCAGTCTTCTCTAGGATAAACATACTCAGGTCTCTCATTCTTTCCACGGAAGAGAGATACTCCAGTCCCCTAATCATCTTTGTAGATCTCTGTTGGACTCTTTCCAGTAGTTTCCTGGTTTCCTTGAACTGGGGAGCCCAGAACTGGACACAGTACTCCAGATGTGACCTCACTATGGCGGAGTAGATGGGAAGGTACAGTTAGGGTTAGGGTCTTTTCTCCCCTTGGTGGTCTTCTGTGACCTCTGGTGGTCATTTACTTCATCTTTTCTTCTTCATCACTGTTCTTTTAGTGACCTAAAGTCTAAAATTCTTATTCTTGCCACAAAACCGGTTCTTGTATGTTCAGCATGCTGGGATACCTCGACGTGTCTTGTTGTCCTGTTCCTGGAGATAATCACTATTTACAAGGTTATGAATTTCACAGTATGTCCCTACTATACAACTACCCATTTATTGTTGTTGCTTGTTCAAAGATTAGTAAAACTCCACCAGACATCCCGTCTCCTGCCTTCACAACCCAAAGCATTCTATGATTCTATTATTATATCATTTGGTCAGTAAAAATTAAGGAGTGAGCTTCACTCCTACTGCCCCATTCCACAGACGGGTCATACAAATATCCCAGTAGCAAACAAGAGATTCAGTTTGCTGTTTGATCTCCTTTCCACAGAGAGAATGGGAGAGAAGAGCATACCAGTGAGATAAGCTGAGACATTTGATACCCATTCTCCCTTCTAGCTAAAGGAGAGCTGGAACAGCCACAGCCAGAGATGGTTAATAATCCAAAAACAGAAGGGTTGAGATGGACAGGAGTAGTTTATACCAAATCAGAGTAAGAGGAGACAGCCAGCAAGCCTCTAATGTTCCTGAGTCTGTTGCTAAAGGTCATGGTTTAAATTTTTAGTAAGATACTAAAATAAGAAAAAGAACTTGAATAATATTTGTTGCAAATGACTGAGGATATGATCCAAAAGGAGTCACTCCCTCCTCAAAGGGCTGTGCAAGAGCCCCTTATCAATGTAACAGCCTAGTCAGTCCCTTAGTGAGGGACTGTTGCAAGACACATCAGCATTTTACAGCAGACGATGGCAATGCAGAACCACACTGACTGAATATTCGTGATGTTTTTTTAGCTTACATTGTAAATATTTGCCGCCAGTGATAATGTCGGTCATTACCCCAAAGCAATCATCTCAAATGTATAATTAGATCTAATAAATCCCTCCCCTGGGCATGGGAAAACACATCAGGAAAATCCCAAGCTGCCTAAAACAGATCCCTACCCACATTTTCCAGCTAAAACAGTTCAGTTTGTAGATGTGTAAGCTAGGCTGCTATGAAAGCAATGTACAGATTCTTCAGCCTGCATTTGCATTTTTTTACACCGTTTGAACTAATTGGAAAAGGTTGCTTTCCCCCCCACCCCACCCCGATCAGCCAAGCCTTCTGCTATGCCTGTCCATAAGAACAGATGTATGGACAGTTGTGACCACAATTTTTAAAAGCTCAGCCCCTATTCCAACAGCCTCTTCCAGAGTTTCCCCCCTCAGAAAAAATGTTTTTGTAATCACTGACACAGTGGTTTGCAGTCTTTGAGCAGGTTAAAGGATGGACAGGGAAGGGTGAGAGGTTTCTTATTTTGATGCACTCTTTTGGCGTCATGAAAATTCAACCAGTTCAAGCTTCATCATCAGTGGAAACTATTATTTTACATGACTGAGTGGGCCAGAGCTCCCTGCTTGTTTGTTAGCCTTCAGGCTCACACGAACACAGAAGCATAAGAGATGTTTGCTCTGCAGCTCATCTGGCTACTATAAATTCTGGCTCCAAATGGAAAATATTTTAATGTTATTTTGCCAGCTGGAGTTACCCGTATGTGAGGCCACACACATCCGTTTCATAACACACCCTACTCGCTGGCCTGGATTGCAAGGAGACCCACTGCACCATCAAAGACAAATGACACCCTTCACATCAAGAAGCATCCCATCACTGACAGGGATGTTTGCTCCTCACCCCTCAGGCAGTGGAGCCCTTGCTCACTGTTGACTCTTATTCTACCTCCCTGCCCTGGAAATACTCAATTAATCCACCCAAGGCTTGGCTGATACTGCAGTGACAGCTCAGAACAGATACTACAGGTGGTGATAGCCTGCCACCTGGAGAAAGCAGAGCAAGACAGGCAGAAAACCGTGGAGATCCCCAAAATGAATGAGGAGGAGGAAAATCAAGACATGACAGGTTGAGGAGGAAAAATTGCAAGATATTATCTGACTAGGCAGAAAAATAGAGAAAAAAAGAACAGCGCAGCCTAACAATACCCCTGTCACCACCAAGAATCAAGAGGGAGAACTGGAGGAAAGTAAATATTGGTTATGATGGGTCGCTTGATAGAAAAGGCTACCAAGACAGCTACGATCAAGCTTAGACATTACATAAAATGGTGGCCCTCTGGAGCAAGGGTGAAGCCTACGATGCTGAAAACAAATGAAAGATTGGAAACCGCAGGAGTACTGTGTCTAGTAGGCAGGGAGGAGCAAACTGTGGAAGGATAAAAAATAACAAACAGCAAAGGATGACTCAGTGACCTGAGGCGAAAACTGGCTGTTGGAGTTCCCATACATCAAGAATGGGGCAAGAAGAAAAACTTATATTGCAGGCAGTCTGATGAATGATGCTGACTGTAAAAAAAAAAAAAATAATAAAAAAAATAATTTAGGAGCCTTGGACTACCTTCTATGGGAGAGGCAACTCTTGAGACAAGATTATCAGCAATTCAGGGTAGAGTACTCACCTTCTAGGTTCAAATCTGGCAAACTGAAGAGATGAGAAGTAGAAACATCAGACCTTTTTCAGACCACAACTTATCTAGCCTGCACTTCCAGAACATGAAATAAAACAGAAGATGGAGCTGTTCTGCCAAAGAAGATGAATGAGCGTATTGATACCATAGAGTGATAAATAGAAGATATACGTGTACCAGGGCTGGCAGTTTTGAAAGGTCATGAGATCTAGTGAGCATGGTGCAATCCCAGACAACATTAAAAGCCCAGAAGTTTGGAAACGCTGGGTCCTACAGAAGGGCAACACTGTGGAAATATACAGGGCAGAGGAAAAGAGGGATAGGAGGAGGAAGAGGAGGCAGAAAAAAAATGAAGAAAAATGGCCAATGTGATTTCCTGAAGGAATGGTCAAAGATGTGAGGACATTGTTCCAATTTCTGATCTGAAAGTGATGAAAGGAGTGGAAAGAAAAAAAATAATGTAGAGTTAGAATTAACAGTTAATAAAAAAAAAAAAGTTCACAAAAGGGATGGTAAGTTTGGCTGAAGGAGTATTGGGCTGTCTCAGACAGTGCTGCTGAGCCTTTCACAGCTGCACTCTCTCTGCCCAGAACACTGTAGAATCCTGAGATATCTTCTGAGTGTTCAGTTCTGATACGAGCATTGCTGTCTGCATTTGCAAACCCCTTGGCGTGAAAACCAAATCTGGAATATTGTAAAGAAAAGAAAAGCTGCCTGACACTTTAAAGTCTATAGAAGCATTATGAAATCACCCATTCCCTTTCCCCCAGAAATAACAGAACATTTATTCATTGCAGAATACTCTTTAGCTCAGAGGGATGGAAATTTCAGGACTCTTATAAAGCCGTACTTTTTAAATCCCTGGTGTTACATTCTCCAGAGTGTTTCTGTGGGTCTTCCTGCACGAGCACAACCTTCTTTCTTCAGAAAATCATGAGGAAAATTACCTGTCAAGCTAACCTCTGTAACAAACTAATGCACGGTCAAAGCATACCCCAGCTGCCCCAGGGGCTCTGCACGGCTCACTGCTCAGGGGATACCTGTGTCAAGCAACAGCACGGGTGAGAAATGAGCAGTGAAGGGATGGTGTTTCTTATCTGAACACCTTGCCTGGGTTCATTTGAGGTGTAAGAAGGGGACAATACCGTCTACTTCAGACTCTGTATGATGCAGGCATATCAGTTTCAAGTGTTTCTATGCATAGTACCTGTGACACCATTTCTCTCCTGTGATGCCCAGGGGATAAATAGTTTCTTAAAGCGGGCAGATGTAAATACCCGAATCTGGCTTGCAGGTTCAGAGATACTGCTTTATGCATGCAAGTCTTACTTTTGGTAACTGTTAATTGAAAGGAAATGAAAACAGGGTCTTTCTTCCTGCATCTTCTAGCTGCAGGAAGAATCAGCTATGAGAGTCACCCTGAACGCTAACAAAACAAAACAACTAGGAAACACTCAGTATGAGCAATTCTGCTTAACAAACCTACATCCATAAACTGAAATGGTCTGTTTCCTCTTTGCGGCGTTACAGAGAACACCGAGTGACAACAAGGACGGGGCTCATTAGAAGCACACTGAAATGAAACAATACACAACATAAAGAACTGCTGGTCAATACGAAAGGGATGTTTGCACTCTGAAATGCCACAACATACAGGTTGCACAAACGCTTCGGGAAGGAAATGAGCAGCAAAACGCACTCTCTGAATACAAGCTGTCGTGTTGCGGAGGCTACCGGCACGCCAGCTGAAATGATGCTAGCAATAATGCAAAGTTTTCTTCCCAACTTAGCGGTTTTCTCAGTCTGCTTCTTTTTAAGAGACGCTTTGAAATCTGACTGCCCCTTTGAAGTTTCTCAAGTACGGCACGACATTTATTTAAGGTACAAACCGAACTGTTTGCTTTCCAGATCCCGTCCCCTCTTTCTCTCAGAACCGCTGTTCCCAGCGAGCCTCATCCATTTTCCCCCACGCGAGAGCAGCACCAAAGAGGTGCCACAGCCCGGCAAGCCCGTCTCTCCCCACGGCCCTTGCGCCGAGTCGGTGGGGCCACCTCGCCCCCCCGAGACCCCAGTCCGTGCCACCACCCCCCGGGTCCGGAGGAGCCCTTTTGAAGGGGAGGCGAGGGGGAGGAGAAGTCCCTGCTGCGTAGGAGGCAGACTGCTGACTAACCCCAGCCCCGCTGTCACGCAACCCTCACCGCCTGTCAATCTCCCAGCGGCTCTGACAGGGGCCTGGCGCCCGTTCAAACCCTTGCGTGCGAGCAGACGAGCCGCATTACCCTATGAAGTATTTCATAATAACAACAGCTGTTAAATATTGATGACTCCTGGCAAGCGCTGAATGCATTTTGAGAAGGTTAAGCCTTCGTGTAATGGAACCTAATTCCTCATTATATACTGTATCAGATATCTGGAAGTCGCCTAAAAAAAGCCAAGGGGCTTAAAGGAAAGGGTCAGAGAAGAACTCTGGTGCAGCAGAGAGAGGGGAGAAAACCCGCAGTGTGAGAGGTGAGGAGTGCTTCCCTGAAGTCAAATCCTTTTGCAAACAGTAAAAAATGCTGCCGGAGCGCTCATCAAAACAGTTGGGTTTGCTGTATTCCACTGGATGGGTTTGTGTTTTTAGAAATTACTGCAGACGAGAGAAACTTTCTAAAAACAGAGATCCAGCTGCCACTGCTGTTCTATGTGGGTAAGAATACACATGGAAAGCATTTCTACAGAAAAACAGAGAAGAGGGAGAAAGCTCACATTCCTGTAGATTTGCTACATCAGCCCTGAGAGATCCGGCTCATTAGAAGATTTAGTGGTGATCAGACACGATATCAAGGATGAGATCTCAGAGAGGGTTTCCAGCAGGCAAGAAAGGGAGAAGAGTGAGCCTCTTGCCTTGAGCAACTCCTGATACGCTGTCCTCCAGTTCCCAGGATAAATCCCTCCTCTTCCTCATGCTGCCTCTGAAATCTGCCAGTCCTTTCCTCTCCTTTTTGGCCTAACTGAGCAAGGTTGTGTCAGGAAGAGAATCAGTTCAGGGTAAAAGGTTATGATGGACAGACAGTCTTTGGGACAGAATTGGTGTGACACCAGGGCAGGTGATACTGGGGAGTCCAGCAAAAAGGCAGCATCAGAGTCAGGGTGCGGGTTAAAGAGAAGAAACACAAACCAAGGAGTTCTTGGGGTGATAAAATCAAGGTATCTGGTCTACCCCACCAAGATAAAGAGCTGATCAAGACAGGCAGGGTTTTTGTTGAGTATCCCCAGTAATGGGCATTTCACATCCCCTCCAGGAAAACGTGAATTGTTTAATTACAAGCAGGATTCATTTTGTAATGTAAGAGCTGCTTACGAATTTAGGTGAATGTGCATTAGGATATATTCTGGATGGACACTTCCTTCCACAGTTCTTGGTCTGTAAAATGTGTAGAATAATTTAAGAAATGCTGAGAATGGTTAAGTGGCTGTCATGAAAAGTGTGTGTATATGGAGAACACGTGAATTAAGTTATTAACTATTCTTATAATGGTTTTGGATGTTTTTTTTCAATCTGTATCTCACAAAACTGTCTCACAAGAAACCACATTTGTATGTCACATTTTTATGTAGTCTTGGATTGTAACATCTCCCTTATCCCATAACTTCTGAGGCATCACAGATCTGAAAAAAAGCTGTGCCTCTACGCGAAACCAAATTGTGTGCTAACTATACAAGCAAGAGACCCAAAAGAACTTGTCTAGAAAGCACATCCTCTCCAAAACTTAATGTTGCAACCTTTTTCTCTTCATATGACTCAACAGATGATCTCCCCAACAGACAACTCCACGTTGCACATTGGCAAAGAAGGTAATTTAGAGATCTATTTGCATCACTGTGAGTAAATATTTATCAGTTGGTCTGGTAGACTATATTGGCTATAAGACTGCCAAAGACATACAGTGCTCCTAAATCACCCCAAGATATAAGACTTATTCCAAGTAATTGTCTTTATTTAATCTTCATAATTCCATTTGATTACCTACTATTTTAATTAACATGATTTGATGACGGGAACCCATTGGTCTACACGTTCAGTTCTGGGGCCTTAATTTTATCCCTGCATCATTGCATTCTTAGTTTAATTAAGCTGTAATATATTAGTTTGTCCGAGTGTGTATTTGCTTGGACACTCTTTTGAATAAATCCATAAAAGGCTGTCAAATTACAAAATGGATCGCAAGCCTAGCCTGAGTGGTTAGCAACACTGAGTTAGAAATTCTGCAAACCACTTTGTCCACTTTCAAATCAATACCCACATCCCTCATAAAAATTAAGATGATTACAAGTTCCCTGCTCCTTAAGTCATGAGCTCCTAAATTACATGTCCATTACTCAGAATCAAGATTTACAGCATAAGTTCAGTGTAGAAAAAAAAATAAATTAGGAGAACTATTTTGTAGTTAGGACACTTGCTTAAAATTGGTTAGTTCCAGAGTTAAGGACCTCAGAATGTACAATCAATGGAATTTTGTGTTTGTTTTACTCTGGTTTCCATTTTCCTCTATACTAAACTCTGAAAGACTGCACGTTAAGTCTATGTAGAGGGATTCAGACTTCACCAAACTAATCCACATTAGCCCTAAGTGTACTGCAGTGTGTTCTGACCGACCACATCCTCATTGCTTGAGTGGGACCTCAGCAAGTCCTCCCGATCGTGACATACATGAATATTCAGAGGAATAACACAGCAGGACACATTGATTCAAGGATCAATAGAGTAGTTGGACTATCAAAACAATTTGCAGAGTTTCCCAGTACTTCTAAGTGTCCTTCATGATGGCTTGTTGGCTGAATAGTTGTTCATCTTTTCCCTTATCCAGATATTTGTAAAAAATATGTACACAGAAAAATAAAATTTAAGTTCTGCACATCCTCTGAATTCCCAGCACTTTTCTCTCTATGATCCAAAAATGTAGCCCGCTTTTGATACGGCCCACATTATTTCAGTGTTCCAAGGCCATTTTTTCACTGGTTTGATTCTCCCAATGAAAATAATACAATGGACATTGCAGTCCACAGCAGAAGCAGGTACCTTTTTAGGAGAGGCTAAACCAGATGTGACTGTTCATTGAGGAAAGAAAGAAGAGGGAAGATGAAACAGAGGTTTACAGATTTGTAAAGGCAGTGGATGAACTGAATGCAGAACTGCTGTTCACCCAACCCCACAATATGAGGACCGAGAAGTGCTCAGCAACATCAGTACAAGAATGTTTTAAAGTACATAAAAGACAGCAGTTTTGGAGATGAGAATACCAGACTAGATCAACCACTGGTGTGACACAGTAGTGTATTTCTTACGTTGTTATATTCTCACTGCAATGCCATGACCTTGTCCACGAATTTGTTTCAGACAGAAAATAAACAACACATGAACAAGAGCAGCATCTGTGATGTGAAATAAAGTATATCACAGAAGTGACAATAAGAAAAATCAGAACCTTATGAGAAAGCCTGTGTGTGACTAAATTTAAGCGTATGATGAAAGACCAGCTTGTGACTAATCATTGCATTCAAACAAAATAAAATTATTTTCTTTTATGATAAACGGCCTATTGAAATGAATTTGTGCCTGGAATAATTTTCAGAAACCCAAATAATGAGACCAAAATCCATTTTTACTGAAAAGACAGCTAAGAGAAAAGCTATGTGTGTTCATAAGTAAGCAACTACAGTCTACTGGAATCTTCCCCACTGCAAGAACTGCATCTTACAGAAGAAATGCAATGAAGTCCAGATAACAGATTTATCTTGAGAATATCAGAACATTTTTGGTCTTTACTGGCTGCAGAAGATGTGCATCATTTTACCCTCTGCAATTTAGAACTACAGTTTAGAACATTTAGTAAATCAATCCCTGAAGAATTAAATCAAATCAAAGACCAAATGTGAAAATAAATGCAACTAGGAAAGTGTACGAGAAAGCATCTCTTCCCCTTCCTGATTAAATCAATCTGGTGACTGACTTATGTGAGATTTACATGATCCTTTCTGGATTTTACAACCTTTACTCCAGGCCTGTTTTTCAAACAGACTATCTCCTGAGCTTCCACTCCTCAATTTCAATTTCAATTCCCTTTATAATTTCATTTGCACCACTCTACATGGAAAGTCACATGCTAAATTCATACCTGCTAGCTCCAAGAGGGAATTTAAGTCAGTATCTCTTAGAAGAGAGTTGAAAGAGCATATGTCAGTAGGCCAGTATATCACCCAAGAGACTGTTTAAAAATAGCCAAAGCACACAATCTGGAGAGGATAAAGGAAACCTTTAAGATGAAATAAACATTGCATCTAAAATATTCACGCTGAGACCTTAGTGCACAGGATGTGCATATGTTACCCAGAAAACCAAATCTGGCTTCATCAGCTTCAGAGTCAGAAATATCATAAGAGCAATTCCTTAATATCTGCTTTATACAGCAGCCATGCCGTATCCTATGTTAAAGGCAAAGACACGGACACATTTGCTTTCCAGGGTACTTCAAATAAGCAAACACACTTGACAGGGCAAATGCAAGAATCTCCACCGCTGAGTCAGATGGATACCACAGCACGCTGCTGCACGATCCCTGAGAAATCCACCCCACAGAACCCAGCACTCGCTTTCTAAGGCAGAGCTGCTTTGCTCTGGTATGCTCTGCTATCTGTGGGGACTGCCATGATGAGATTGACTGTGTGAGGAGCTGCCTTGAGAGGTTAAATGAACCTCATGAGCTGGGGAAAAATACACCTGAGAAAAGGTCCTTGAGCTTTGGCTTTTCTACTTTAGCAACTAAAAGAATCTGCTGACACAAGATACAGGGCAATGAAACATCAGGAACAAAATCTAAAAAAAAATAAATCAGAATCAATTCTCAGGATAATTGTAAAACACTGAACTATATTCCAGAACTTTTTAGAATGCTAAAAAAAAACAGTAACATGAAAATCTTACCTAAAAGCTCAGAATGAAGTACAAGCCAATGACAGAAGTCAAAAATTGAACTACCAGAACCCTAAATTGATAATGTTACTATTCCTGGGTATGTATAATATGTGTTCATACAGATTCATTTTTTAATGATGCATTTAAAGACTGATTCTGAAAAAGCTATCCAAACATGGACCTTGCTCCCAACTGGAATGCCTCATAACTCAGAGGGCCTGCAGGGAAGACATCATGGTCTGTTCAAAATAAATGGCTTTGCAGAACAGGAACCTTCTGCAGAATCAGAAAGTGCATGCACATAATGCGTTCAATTACTACAAGGATCTTCATTTTTTCACTTCCTCACAACTCTTTTGCTTTGCCTTTTTAACAGACAGGTTCCATGAAAAAGAGCCCAAGCAGATCCTAAAGACCCTAAGGAGGCCAGCAGGGAGTGTACATGTTCTCTCTTCCTTAGCACCAGAGAAATTGAGTTCTTTAAAAAATGCCACAGTCATTAACACCTTCAAAATTTCTAAGCGTAATGAAATATACTGACTTTAAAAAAGGCAGGAAGGGTAATATTTGAAAGCTCTAAGAATGTAAAATGTGGTCCGGCTTTGATTTTCTTTTCAATTTTTAAACACAGAGACTGCTGAGATGTAGTGACAAAATTAAAAGGCAGCCGCAGCGTTCTTACCAGATTTGTCCCATGTGAAGACAAGGAACAACCAATGTTCTGTATTCCAGAAGCAGAGTTCTAGCTAATCAAATATCACCTTTTCTCCAGTTTCAACTCTTCTGCGTATGTGTCATTGACTTGAACAGGCAAGTCCGACTCCTGTGAAGGTGCCTGCTACCTTGATGCACAGCAAGCCACCAAAGCAGTAATGAGTGTTCCTTATGGGATAAGGACAGGAAACTTGTCTCCCACTCATTTAACACGTGGGATTGTGGCCCCAACTTTCAAGGCTATTATAGTTAATTACAGCTTTCACTAAGTGATCAATACGAGGTTAATAGTATGTATAACGACAATTATGATACATAAATTACTTCTTGTGCTTCTTACTCTGTCTTCTGGACAAAAATTTCTTACCCACTGAATCATCAGATCTGTTTTACACTCATTATATGACATAAGCATCGCTTTCTGTTATTTCTTCACCAGTTATAATATGATCTTCATTGAATATACATGACAGCTTGCTGCCAGAGACAGCCCAATAACCATTGAAACAAAGCTTACTAGCACGATGCTAAGGAAAACATGAACAGGTTTAAGGCACAAAATGAACATTGCAAACTGCAAAAAGCAAGAGTAAATCCTTAAAAAATGCAAAATTCCACCGGGGAAAAGGTATACTCTAAACCCTAGTTTGTTTTAAGCCGAGCCTTTTTCAGAGGAATCATTCCAGACTGTCTATGAAGGCTGCATCCAGAAAAGGAACCTTTTTTCTCCTGCCGGGGCAGAGTAGCAGGGAGGAGGCTCATTTCTGCCTTGCTGGTCTGGCAGGCAGCAGAGCTCTATTCCTCTGATCAAGAGATCACTTTCATAACCACTTTTCTGAGGTCACAAATGAGTCTGCTGCAGTCACGCAACCCCTCGCCTACCAGAGCTTACTATAACAATACAGGTTCACGGAAGCCTTTTAAAGAGGCAGCCCATCCTTTCGACCCACGCAGGCAGAAGGTACACGCACGTTATCGCACGGGCTTCCCAAAACCGTGTCATGGGAGCGGTTTATTTCAGTTGGAGCCGTGAAGAAATGTACAGCTTGGAGTTTTATTTGGCCGGGGTCTTGTTGCCTGAGCAGAATTAAATTAAAAGTTATGATAAATAGCCCTACAATTCTTTTAAACTACACTGGAACTTTTTTTTTCAAATATTTATTCATTCTGTTCCTTTTTAAAGGTCCGTGTCTGCCAACCATGTGCTACTGTGAATTATGCTAATTAAGATATTTAAAAGCCATGGTAAAGACTCAAACAAACATTGGATTCAATAAACAACAGATACAATTGCGCTGAATTAAACACTGCCCCGTCGCAGTGTTAGAAACCCCAACGGCACAGATATGAAAGATCAGGAAATAGGCTTGCTATCAAAAATTTATTCTGAAGACATAGTATGAAAATACAAAAAATACTAGTTAGAGCTTGTTTCTAGGACAGGAAAACTTGTTTCCTATTTTAGCTGACAAATGACCAACGTACTGATCTTCTGCATGGATGTGCCTTGTAGGTGGTATCTGGAATGGCCTTTGGGTGATGAGGGGCAAGTAGGAATTTAAAGAAAATGTTAAAAATATTTCTCCTCTTCTGGTAAGTCAAGTCTACCAACTGAAGGGGGGGTTTGGCCTATTTTCACAAGCAGTTAGCGCTATGAATGCAACCGTTGTTGTTCCGGCATGAATTATTTGTACTAATTACCTGAAATCAAGTTTTTAAAAGCTGTTAAATTACTTTGGAGCCTACACTTTAAAAAATTAAGTTGGATGTATTGCTCATGGACGTTTTATGAGGATTAGTATACAGACACATTTCATTTAAAGGCAGCACAAACAGGCTTGCCCAACCCAGCTTTATAATCCAGCTTAAGTAAGTAACAATAGCAATGAGGGCACGGCATTAAACCCGCTGAGGACTCACAGTGTGGGCCGAGATGACTCGTTTGCAGATGACTGTCCCACAAGTTCATTGCTATTATTAGACATGCTGGCCAGGTAAAAGTTTGTTCAGGTGTGCCCACACATGCTACAAACAGATTCAGGGACTCTGGGGATGCATCTGCAGGTTGTGAAGTGCCCTTGGCTTCATCCAAAGTGATATTCAGGCTTGACATTGGTGTGTATCTTCACCCAGCTAAAGAAGTGTGAGAGGTCCCCTCCCATCTGCACTGCACTTTACCCTTTACACAAAAGGTGACCTCAAGGTCTAGCTTTATATGAAACTAATGATGCCCCAAAATCAGCCTTGACTCTGCTTCAGGTCTTGCCCATATATATGGAGGGGAATTAGGCTGGAAACTGGATGGGGGATCGTGAGGTTACTGCTGGTGAACCTCGCTGCCAGAGCCTGGCATGCTCACATTGTGGATAGGCAGCCAGGGCAGTGAGGCAGGCTGAGCATCAGCACAGTTTCTCAGTTCGGAAAAAGTGCTGGTGGAGGTGATGAGACAGAGATGCTGATCTATAAAGGGAGGTTGTTGACCGCCTCCAGAGTGACCTCAAGGGTAACAGAAGCAGTGCAGACGAGGCTGCGGGCACTTTTGAAGACAAGCCGTAATTTCAGAGGTTTCTGAAACTTCTGAAGATGTTGCCCTGAGTCTCACGTTACTGATTTGTGCCTACTGTGCCCACTACAACTTCCCATGGAAATAAAAATTTGCAAGGCCAACTCCTGCCTAAACAAAGTGATGTGACTTTGTCCTTCTTTATGAAATTCAGCTAAACCACAAGAAATTAATCTAAAGTGAAAGAGTATTGGATACTAATGCAAGTATTTAATTAACATGGCAATTTGTCCTTTCCAGTTATGGAAAGAGATACATGAGAATACTGTTGCACTACTTTACCTTTACAAACAAATTACACTGATCTTCTGGAGGCAGCTGGTGAAAAAATCTTTGGTAACAGCAGGAATGAGTTTGCAGATGGGTATTTCAGGGCAAACAGCTGCTGAAATACTGGCTGCTCAGTTCTGTTCTGCACAGCAGTCTGGCCACAGAGCTGGTACCTAAAAAGCCTTGCCTTACTGAAAGTCCTTTTTATGTCCCTTGTTGTATGAAACTAAAATATTTGCAGTCTTTTTTTCAAGAATATGACCTCTTCTACTCAAAGACAGTTGTGGTCAATTGTTCCATTTTCAAAAGACATGCAAGAAGGCATCTAATACATGTGCCTAAGTGTCACTGCATCTGCAATTCTAGGGAAAGAACTGGTCATTAATTTAGTATAGTGATATCAGGATAAACAATGAGCTCTGATATGCCAATTTCCCAATAATTACTGCAGACTCTCCTCATCTCCTCCACAGATCTAAAAACTTGCACCTGACAGTCAAGGATCTGTATGCCACCTATGTATATAAGAGAACATACAGACAGTAATTTAGATTAGCTGCAATTCTGCCTTTATAGCTTTTTTTTATTCCTTTGTGAAGTTTACTTAATTTGAAAATTATCCAGAGAAATGTAATCCAGCTCACTTACTCTCCAACTAATAATCCAGAATCAAATCATTTCAGATTAGTGTAGTATAAATCATTATTTAATAAATAAATTGACTTTAAATAGCTACTAAGAGGTATTCTTTCATTAGAAATAAGTTTAAGTACTGTGAGAAATTACAGTAATTACAATCAAGCTTTAAGGATTTCTGAGTAACTCAGTTACAAATATTATAGTAAGCATGCTCAAAAAGAAGATTCTACGCTTACCCTCCTCTGCTGCCCTGACATACTGAACAGATTTGATGCTCAGCTCCCTTTCTACCATGGCCCAGTGCTTTCCAGACAGTTTTTGTCTCAAAGAAAGTGTTTTGTTACTGCAATGTAAGTGAAGTTCTAGCTTGGCCAGGACTGCTGAAGAATAGCTGGCACTAAGTAGAAGGCAGGTTAAAGAGGACAGCAAGTAGTACAGCAGCAGAAAATAGTTGCAAGTTGTTGTGACTGATCCTTCCACACGTGGTGGTCCATACAACCTGTCCTACCATGGCATAGCCTTTGCCTGACGTGCAAGACACAAAAAGGAGCTGGAGTGCCTAACCAGCCAAGGCAACACAGTCGGGAGTCGATGGAGTCAAGGCAGGACAGGGCAGGCTGGGAACAGGGCAGCTGGAACATTCTTATGCCTGATGTATTTTCCACTGCCCAGATGTTCCCCAGTTGACATGAGCTGTAAGACACTGGATGCGCCAGTCCCGGAGGGTGTTCTGACCCCTGGGAAGCACTAAAGAGGCCCAGGCCTGCCCAGCATCGAGGAGGCACAAAGGTATTTTGAAGCTCTGATCGTCTCTCCTCCCACTCAGTCCCTGTGCCAAGTTGAGCTGCGGTGCGGGAACTCGGCTGTGGCGCAAGATTCGTTTTGTACATTAACCCAGTGAGCTAAAGTACCATCTGAGACCAACATGTAGTTAATTGCTGTGAGAACAAAACTTTGAATTTCCTGACCTATTCAAAGTTTGAATTTCCCATTAACTCTATACTCCCATACCACCAGATGGTATACAGTATGTGTAGTTTCAAAACTCCCTGCATCGGAGCATATGCAAAGAGCACGAGACGCGCTGAATCACATACCCCTGGAAACCTGCTCTTTATATGCAGGATGGTAGACTTCTGAATAAATCAATTAACGTGTTCCCCACCACCACCCCATTCTGTGCAGATAATTCTGGCTGAAACTCTTACGCCAAAGCTATTCCTGCCATGGGGAGCTGGAAAAGCACTGGTTAGCAGATCTGACTCATCAGCTGACTAGCCCACAACATCAGCCACAAAGGACCGAGAATGCTGGTGGTGGCATGAAGCGTGTGGGTGGGAGCAAGGAATAAGCAATCATCTGGCAGCCTAATGCAGTAGGGAGGGTTGACAACAATTCATTATTTATTCCCCCCTCCCGCCCTAAGGCTTCATCCCTCTGCTGCAGGGATTCTCATCATCTTGACGCTGTGGTAGGGCTCTGCGCAGGGGAGGGAATGAAAGGTACATCCCCTCCCTGTGGCCCATGCAATGAAAGCACCAGCAGGCTATCTGAGCTCGCCACACCCAGACCACATAGGGCAAAAGGCCCTTATGGAAGAGAATGGAAAAGAGGCTTGCCTGGTCCTTTCACCCAACAGGAGATGAGAACAATGTCTTACTAGCAAAAAAAAGAGAGCATCGCTTTCCCACCAGAGTCAGTCTGTTAGTAGAGAGAAGAGATGGAGATCCAGTTCTGGAATAGCAGAGGGCAGATACAAGGAAAAGCTCTTAGGGATGAAGCAATGAATATAAGGGAAAGGGAGAATGCTGTAGCAAAGTGGGAAAAGGGAGAAAAAAAAGATCTGTATGGAGAAAACAAGAAAATCTACAGGTCAGGAAGATTTAAAAAAGCAAAGCATTTAAAAAGAGGTAAGATGGGCTATCTCTAGAAAGGCCACTAGGGAAAAGCAGGTGGAAAATATTTCTCACTTATTTCAGAATAAAACATATTAACAAACTACAGACACTGAAACAGGGAAGGAAAGTCACCACGGAAAACAGCAAAAGTGCACACAGGAAAAAAAAAAAATTGGCAGATTTAATTAAGGGCTTGACATGAAAGTACACTGATAAAATCCACCAAATTGTTCACACATATCCCGTTATCTCCCTGTAGATCTGAGTTCACTTTCCAGTGTTCCTTCCCTGCAGCAGCCTGCTACCACTGCAAATCTGGCTGCAGTATGGCTGGCTGGTCCCCAGTTTACCTAGCACGAAACACTCTCCGGCCAAATTACTGCAGTGGTGAAAGTGTGAGGTCACCTCTCCCAACTTCAACCTTTGCAATGGCATTTTTTTGCTTTGAATCCTAAAAATACATTTAACTTAAGGCAATGCAGTTTTCAGATCACTGGGCCAGATTTTGAATGCCTGACTTTTACTACTCCACTAATTTCAAAGTTAAGCAGAACATAATATGGAATTGAGGACTTGACCAGTTGTCTTTATGTTTCCTCCCCAGTCAAAGCTGTTGTTTTCTGAGAATATGCTTTTTGCCCAAATCTTGCCTGCAGTAGGTCTTTCCTGGCAGACTGCCTCAGTGGGAAGATTATGCTTCTCACTGGTCTCTTCATTCCTGGAAATGTTCCGTTCCAATTCCCAGTCTCCATTACAGGCATTTCAGGGTGCATGAATATACAGCTGAAAAGTCTTCCCCAACATGTTTTTCACATGCTGCTGCATGTAACATTTGGCAAGAGAGTGGTGGAGAGTCACAGAATTTAGTTTGCCGTAGCAGCTTTTCTCTAGCTGGAGAAACCATTCCACTTTATTTCTTCAACTAAAACTAAGCTAGCCGAACATTATCTGCAGAGATTCAGAAGATGGAAGATCTGCTGAAGTTAGAATATCTAAAGCAGGCACTGACCCCTCTCTGGAGATTGTATCGTGACTTGACTTAATTAGATAAAGTTCCTCTTGGAACTTAGTGGCCCTGCAGCATGGCTGCAAGGAACAGGTCCTCTGTCCAGAAACTGACCTCTCCTCCCATTGCATTCTGCCAGGGGTGACTGTTTCCATCACATTATTGGTTTTGAAGACATTATCAATTGCCACCATGATACTTAAAAGGTGTGATCGCAAAGCAAACCTCCAAATTGACATTATTTCTGCTTTCCTAGCCATAAGTTGGCAGCAACAAATGGGGGGGGGTGGGGGGGGGGAATCACTGTCTCCAAATAACATGACACAATGATCAAATTTATTAAATATTTCTAAAGTGTTTGCTAAAGTGTTTCATTCAATAAGAATGAAGACTGAATGTTGCAATGTGCAATACCGTCAAACTATCCAACATGTAACCAAGTATATGGTTGGCTCACAAGAAAGAACTCCTCCCCTCAACAGGTATATAGAACTATATTGCTAGGGTTTAATTGTTATACAATTCTGATGGTTCTGAAGAAGTGCTGGAAACAATCAATTCCTGTTGAACACACAGTTATTTGAGAGCTCTCTGCACCTCACATGACTGAGCCTTTAATAACTATTAAAGTAATTCCTGTAATTTTAACCATCTCTAATTTCCTCAAACAAGTATTAACTTCTTTTGAGAAGTATAACCGTTTTCTATATGCAGTGATGTAGATTAAGGCATTAAAAAGTAATGGAAAAAAGAAATGCAATTCCATTTTTCTCCACTTAGTCTTTGCCCTCATAACAACATATTGGAATATTTTCTATATAAATCCTTACATTCCTCAGTTCATGATGTACTACCTAGGTTAGATTATTTCTCCTCTCAAGAAACATTTTCATGAAGGGTTATTTATTGGTCCGTCTTCCCGTATAGGGGAAGATATAGGGGTCGTTATTGGGGTTATTGGATGGCATATCATTTTAATAAATTATTTGGAACAAAATATACAGGGTTTGTGACGAGTTTTCAGTGACACTGATATACCATATAATGTTAATACATGGAAGACAGTATTTTCTCTACAGATGTCAAAATACTCAGGGGAATACATAATACTAATGTAAGGTGACATAGATGTTTCGCAACTATACAATTGGTTAAGTGGTGATGAAGTTGTTAATGGACTAGAAAAAGAAAACTTAAAATATGTTGGGTTTTCATTTAGATCTGATACTTGCTTGTTTTCAAGCCTCTTCTTTTGACTTCCTTCAGCTGTTTCCAGTATATAAGTAGCCAATTCATGTTACAGGTTCAGAAGTAAATGGGAATAGCAAACACTATTTATTATAACAAAAAAAAAATACAGGCAGAGATTTACTTCCTATATATATCTTCAACTTGATATATTCCACAGAGATATAAAAAGGGAATGCATTGAGGGGATTTCAGTGGAATTTTAGAGACACTGTAAATTCATGTGATACGTGTTTAGCAAGACTGTTATATAGTATCGACCTTTCACAAAGAAATTATGAGCTTCTTTGAAGGAAGTTTTAAAGTCTGTTTCCAACTTCTCTTAGTAAGCATTTAACTTAGCTTACTGATATGCATTCTGCTTGCACTTCTACTCATATCAAGATTTTAGAAGATTTGTCAGTTGAATTATCCGCATTATTGCACCAAAAATTATAATCAAATTAAAAATGGATTTGTAAAGGGAAATCTGCTGTGCCTCATCTAAATAAAAAATTAAAAAAATTTCAATATTTCTTTCCCCTAACATAAAACAGACACTAGACGAAACACAATTCAATGAAAAGAAGTTCTTTAGAGTAAATCATTGAGCTAAACTGTAGGACAAAAGAGCAAAATGAGGTAGACTTTGCAGAGAAGGGCTCCCATCTCATGTTTTATGATGTCCAAGCATCTAAATAATACCTAGTCACAGCTTTGAAAGACAGGTGTCTTGCACAGATTCAGCCATATAAATCATGTGATAAATCAAACTTTTGCACTTGACTAAATAATAAATTTATTTACTGACTGTGGCACTTCTATAAAACCTCCCACCAACCTGTAGCTCAGCTTATAACTAAGAAGATTTTTGTGCAGGAAGAACTGGTGAGTGACCAAGGTGTGATTTCAGGAAGGGCATTTCATTCATAAAGGACAATGTGAAGAAAATCAAGGATGGCTGTAGGAGAAAGAGTCAAAGCTACAGAAAGAGAAGAGAGGGTTGATAAGACTAAAAAAATTCACAGGCAAAGATTATTAAAAATACATGGCCTTAATGGGAAAAGGCTGGGCATAGAGATATCCATAGAAGTGGCAGAACAAGTTGCTCATTCAGGGAAATGTCAAGAAAGAGAAATTATTAGCTATGATTTCTGTGGAGCACAAATGCCAGTGATGTCAGGAAGGCCTGCAGTACAGAGGTCACATAATGAGAAGGATACAAGATTCAGACAGCAGTCTTGGCATTGTGTTCAGAAAGGAAGTTACAGTCCAGAAATGGTGGAGGGGGACAAGATGTCCCCAGGATATAGAGGCAAGATGGAGAGAAAGTGCAATGTGGCCTTGGCTGGTCCCCAGGGAGGTGCCTGATGCCCAGGCTTGGGTCTGTCCCTGATGCACCCCAGGTGCCCTGCTCCTGGCTGTGACAGTGGGATGGGCTCTGGGTGGGAGGCCCTGATAGACACGATGGGGACCCTCATACCTTAGGAAGCAGCCAGCCCTTCCAGCATCAAGTGCTTCTGACGGCAGATGTTGGAGCAGCAGTGACCTTGGCAACCAAGCAGGGAATTAGGAGGAAAGAACAGAAGCACCTCTCTTGTCCGTGGGCATTTGAACAGAGCTATCCCAAACTGGTTTGGAAATTACACAACAAGGAAGACTGAAAGGCACGAACTGAAGAGACTCTAGTCTTCTCCCAGACTGCAAGGACTGTTCAGAATGTGGAAAAAACAAGTATTAAAGAAATCTTGAGAGTGTCTGCGAGTCACATGATTTGTCCTTTCTTCCACGTCAAAACTGAGCAAATGCCTCAGTCTGCTACTCACAGAAGATGTCACTGCTGATTGTTGCAAGATATAAAGAGTTTCCAGTCGTTGCACACATTTTCTGAAGCAGTAACTAGGGTTACTGCTAAGTAACTAGGTTATACAGGGCTTCCTACTTGAAGTCTAGCAAGGTGTTTTTATTGCTAGCATTTGATTAATAATTCATTTGATTGTTTTAAATGCATTTAAAACTCCAAGCACAGGATGCAAAACAAAAACCAAATAAAACCCACACCCTAAGGACATTCAAAAAAGTCAGTAACATGTTATCAGTAAAGAGAATTGAAACTGAATTTATCAGAGACCAAGTAAAATCTTGAAAAGACAGGATTAGTTACAGAAAACCCTCAGGCCACATAGGCTTGCTCTCTTTCATTTCTTGGTATCCTCTTGTCCCTGGGTTGAGTCATTCCAGTGGATCTTTAGGGCTACTAGAAATGGAAACAGCTGGCACAACACTGGTTGCTCACAGACAAAATGCACAGGTACCTCATGTAAGATGGGAAACAACAGCAACACAGAAGGAGTGTCATTGTATAGCTCGACATGGCATTGTTGAGACAGACTCTCACATACACACACCAGTTCTGCAAAGGCACAAATGCTCTTGTGGCTGCAAGCCCTTTTATATTCATTCTAATAATAAGTGCCCACACCTGATTGGCCTAAACAAAGATCACCTGTCCACAATTGGCTGCTTCTTTCTTTCTTTCTGTTATAACACTGATAAGCTTTCCCTGCTTGTGAACTGGTAGTTCTTTTTTCAGGACTTTCTGGTCTCCTCAAGAGTACACAGATGTTCACTCAAGGTTATTTATCTGACTCACATTCTAATCCCTCAGACAAGCCGAGGCCCCCCACAACAAGGGAGCAATACAAAAACCCAGTGAGACAATACTGGTGCATATGGCAGGCAGTGGTCTCATTGCTTCCATGGCCTAACAACTAGCAGGACTTTGGGGAACAGAACAAGAAAGATTATTTGTAAAAACAAACTCTTGAAAGTAGATAATAAAACACATCTGTGATTTATTAATAGAAGCAACACCTTCCTACCCATTCTACCCACTCAGCTTGACTACAACCAGTAAACCTGTCTTTACACATGACTTGATCTATATTAGGTATGAATTCCAGTTGAAAATCATAACAAGGAAAAGTTCTGGTAAGTACAATCTAAAATAACATCACCTTGTCTAGACGTGACACATCTTTGCAACTTCCACGTTTCCCCTGCCTCCATGTTTAGCCTTCAGACTGCATCTCATGAACTTCTCAGCATCTTAGCAACCACCATGCACTGCTAGTGAGGCATATGAGACAGCATTTCAGAACTTCATGAACTGACTCTCTAAAAGTACTACAAAGTCCAAAAGCTAAATGGTAGTCTTGTGACCCAAACTAATTTTTAAGAGTCTTAGAAAGAAAGTAATGTTTCAGATTTACATCTAAATAACAGGCTCTTAATGCAATATATGAATGGGTTTGACTACCCAACAGTCTCATCACTCAAACCAGGACAATCAGAAATAGTTCCTGACTATATTTACACTACTTTAGAAGAGTTGTCTTCAAAGGAGTTATGACAGTACTGTCATATGATTCTCACCTGCCTCCATGCATGCTACTATCTGGCAAATGGTCTGAGCCTATACTTGCAGCTTTCCATCTCCATGGACCACAGCTGTCATCCTGAACTCCACCTTGTCCAGTACAATTGCATAGACACAAAAGAGTGAAGTTACCTGATCTGGCAAGCACCAAAGGGGTATGTCTGCCCTGGATGGACATGATGCATTGGGATGCCAAGGCGCATACTTTAGTAAGCTGTGCCTCTCAGAGAACTAATTCACATGGGCTTATTCTCAAAGTGACAAAGCCACTATGCTTCTTGCTACAGGACCCGCTCTGACATCTTCATTGTTTCAGAGTTCTCTGCAGAGAGCTTCACCATGTGCTGTAATCCAAAAGTGAGGCGGTAGCAAAGTGAGAACAGAAACTAGGAGGGCAGTCTCCCAAACTGTTCTCTAGCCTAAAACTATTTGTACTATTTGTACTGTCTTCAAAGCCCTATGCAACTATATTATGCCAAGCTAAATTCCTTGTTCTTTTGGATAAGAGGCATTGTCTTTCCTTTAAAACATATCTGTGTTTAAAATAAGAAACAAAGTAAATCATTTTCTTGACAGTAAAAAAATGCGTTTCCGCTCAGAGATGGTAATCAGTCATGAAGCTGAGAACAAGTGTAAACCAAGCCAAAGTTCATGCCTGAGTAAGTACTTTCCTACCTCCCATCCACTCCAGCAGTGATTAGGACAAAATGATTGCTAGTACCTTCTACACTAAAAACGCCATCTTTCCTATGATGAAAATCAATCTTGTTTCCATATCCAAGGAAAACTTGGGTTACAGTGGAACTAAACTTATACTAAGTTCCTTCTCAGCCTCCAACATCCAAACACAATTTAACTTAAGAAAATGAGGTCAACGAAAGTCCGTATCCTGCCACAGAATAGGAGAATATATTTTGACCCATGGAGGCTATGAGGGTATTTGAACAGCTGATTCCAGTCTTAGCTGCAGAGGAGGGATTGAGCAAGCATGGTGCACAAGCAACATGAACATCACTGAATATAAAAGACAGCACATTTATCAGTCTACTGGATTAGATGGGTCCAGGCTTTTTTGCCACGTGTCTATAACTATATACATTGATGCCTCGTGGGATGCATAGTGTGAGCTAAGCAAATACAACTGAACATATAAACCCACCAAATCAGAATGGTTAAAAATGTCTAAGCAAGCTGGAGAAAGATGAAGACCCACACTTAATGGCTCAAAGTATTTGGAGGACTTTCCCTGGGACTGGACCAATATATAAACTGTGATTTGTGGGAACACCCATAAAACCAGTCACTGTGTGTGTCTGTGACTATGTTATCTGGTTCTGAGTGTACTTCTACTATCGCTAGAAACAGTAGAACTCTTCCAGTGACAAATACTCTCAGGAGAAATCTAGCAGTCAAAGATTCTCATTGTCATTACCAGGTCCCTGGTTTTCTAATCAATCTTGTTAGTATCAGGAGAAACATTGAGGCCTCCAGGGATGTTCACTTGAATGGCATCCAGCAATAGGAAAGTGGTATAAGATACAGATCCAGAACTGCAAGAGGAAGTTCTGCAAGAAGAATCATAGTGATGGTCTATTTCTAAAGAAAGCACAAAGTCTGTAGAGTCCAGCCCGTAGGAAGTATGCTTTGTGCAGATGACCGGCTCAGCCTAACAGTGCTGAGTTTGTGAGGTCTGACAATATAAACAACCCGCAGCACCTGACACAAGTACCCAAGGAGTACCAGGAAAGATCTGACATCTATTTATAACTAAGATCCTTTATTTGCCATTACCCAAAAAAAATCGGTGTAGAATTTAGTGCCATTCTTAGAATGTGACACTTAATATAGTGTTGCACCACCAGGTTTGCTTGGTCTTCAAAGGTAACAAGAATTCAAGCAATTTAAGACACTTCTTGTTCTTCCTGAATATAGGCTTATTATGAAGTAAGTCCTGCTTGTTTTCAGGAAACCAAAGACAAAACTAGCTATCACAAGGAGGTGCACCCTCTTATAACAAGGCACAAAGAGGAGATACAGTCGTCCTCCAAGAGTCAGCAAAGTTCTCCCAGGGGTCAGAGAGATCTCCAGGTTATCCAAGAGGACTTGTAGTGAGAAACAGTCCCAGGTATTTACTACATGGAATAAATGGTGTCCCCAGAAAACGAGGGGAAAAGAAAAAAGTGAAGCATTGGTATAAGCAATATGTCACAATAAAATGGTCTTTCTAGCAATTAAAAATGCCAAAACATCTTGTCAAAATAATCTGCTGTTTGAAAATGGGTAACGTGGGCGAGAGTCAATGTGCAGCTGCTTCTCCAGAGATGAGTCCTGCTAGACCTCAGGAATTAATACATGCAGCTAGCCTGCGTAAACTCTTCATGCTTCTACAAGAACTACACTGACGTTAGTATTTTAGCACTTGATTAGATAATGATTTGCAGATAGTAGGTCTTCCTTGAAAGATTTACTTATGCACCACTTATGCAGCAGAGCACTTTTTCCTTTTTTTTAAAAATTGTGATATTGTCATGAAAATGGTAAAATTATAGAACAGTAGAAGGTGGAAAATGCTTCTTTCACGAACAGTCCCTGTTTGGCTGAAACAGTCTGAATGCTGTGAGGATCTGAATACAGTGGTTCAATACAGCCATGGGAAAAAACCTTCCCTGTTACCCACTCTGACCATCAAGGTTCCTTCTCAGTGCAAGCCACTGAATACACTGTCCTACAAAACCTAAACAACCTAAATGCTTATAGACAATATAATAAGCTATGACTGGACTACAACAATAGATACCCTAAAGACATTTTGTACATGTTCAAAAAAGAAAAGTCTTTATTTCTCTTTCAAGAAAGAAACCATTCAGGCTTTCAGTTTCAGACAACAGGACTAGGAGTGCTCTAGATCAATAGTATATATCTTTAAAAACTGAAGTTGTAATTGGTAAAATACTCAAATGTGTTGGGGACTTCTTGATTTAGGCTATCATCTTCAGCCCTAGCTAAGCAGACAACCACAGCTGAAATCCTAGATTTGTAACTCAAACTATAGGTTTCAGCAAAAACTAGAGGCTGGAGGATAATCTGAAAGCCTCTCACTATTTCCATAAAGGAAATCAATATATAAATCATATCAAGAAAAGTTTGGGGGGAGTAAAGAGAGGTAGTCAAGGAAGTATAATTCCATGATTATTGATTTAGGCATTTTATCTTGTTCTCAGTGTAGCCTCTCTTATAATCTTCATTTGTATTTTGGATCTTTTATTATTTTACTTTTGTTCTATATGTTCTAAATATGTCCAATACAAAGGACCTGCAGAGAATCCAATGAACGGACACAAAGATGATGAAGGGACTGGAGCATCTCTCCTATGAGGAAAGGATGAGAGAGCTGGGACTGCTCAGCCTAGGGGAAAGAAAGGTTTGGGGGGACCTTGTCAGTATGTACATTTACATACAGTGTGACAGGAGGGTGCAAAGAAGAGGTAGTCAGGCTCTTTGCAGTGGTGTCCAGTGACAGGATAAGAGGCAACGGGCACAAACTGAAACACAGGAAGTTCTGTCTGAACATCAGGAAGCACTTTTTAACTGTGAGGGTGACCAAGCACTGGCACAGGTTGCCCAGGGAGGCTGTGGAGTCTCCATCCTTGGAGATATTAAAAAGTCATCTGGACATGATCCTGGGAAACTAGCTCTGGGTGACCCTGCTTAGAAATGGGAACCAATGACATCCAGAGGTCCCTTCCAACTTCAATCCTTCTGTGATTCTGTGATTCACTAAGATTACAGTTTTAAATTTAAGGGAAAGCTTCAGGCTACTGGAACCATCTAACAAATGAAAGAAGATTTTTTTCCCATACAAATGTGTCCAATTCAAGCCATAATTGTAACATTAAACTCAAATGTATGAGTTTAGCTTCAAAATCAGTGAGAATCATAGTATCATAGAATGGTAGGGGTTGGAAGGGACCTCTGGAGATCATTGAGTCCAACCACCCTGCCAGTACAGGATCACTCAGGACAGGCCACACAGGAACAGAGCCAGGTGGGTTTTGAAAGTCTGCAGAGAAGGAGACACCACAACCTCTCTGGGCAGCCTGTTCCAGGGCTCTGTCACCCTCACAGGAAAGAAGTTTCTTCTCATGTTGAGGTGGAACCTTCTATGCTCAAGTTTATACCCATTATTCTGTGTCCTATTACTGGGCACTACAGAAAAGAGATTGGCTCCTTCCATTTGACACCTACCCCTCAGATATTTATAAACATTAATAAGGTCCTCTCTCAGTCTTCTCCTCTCAAGACTAAACAGCCCCAGTTCTCTCAGTCTTTCTTCATAGGGAAGGTGCTCAAGTCCCTTAACCATGCTCGTAGGGCTCCATTGGACTCTCTCCAGTAGATCCCTGTCCCTCTTAAATTGGGGAGCCCAAAACTGCATACAGTATTCCAGGTGTGGTCTCACTAGGGCAGAGTAGAGGGGGAGGAGAACCTCCCTAGACTTGCTGGATACAGTTGTCTTAATGCAAGGAGCCATTGGCCTTCCTGGCCTCCAGGGCACATTGCTGTCCCAGGGAAAACTTACTATCCACTAGGACTCCAAGGTCTTTCTTCATGGTGCTGCTTTGCACCCCTAACCAGTGCTGGTGCCTTAAATCTTGTTGTGTAAAACTTTCCCCATGTGAGTGTCACTGGAGTGACATGCCTGTCACATCAGAAAGGGGTCTGTAAAATACACAGTGGGGACTGCAGCACTAAATATTCAAATGCTACAATAAATAACAGCTTGCAGTCTATCCTTAGGACAGCCTAATCTAAATCATCTAATGCATGAACTTAAGGAACCTGAATGAAAGTAGTAAGAATGTTATGTTAACAAATGTTATTGAGCTAGGAGATCAACGGCCATGGACACAGTAAGAGGAGAAGGAAGTTGGAACAGACTGTAATTGAGGATACTGAAAATCAGGTCAGCTGGGAAGACTCCTTTGCTGTTTTCTTCTTAAAAGTGATAAATCCCATTTCCATTAAAGATAAACATAGTTGGGAATTGGATCACACCAAACACATAAATGAGCAAAAGGAAATGACCCGCTAATATAAATGCTAAATCAGAAGAAAGATAGAAACCACACAGTGTGTGCTATCCTACCAGAAATGAAAAAAATAAAAAAAGATAATTTAAAAAAAATTTTAAAAAAGTAGAAATCAACAGATCTGTCAAGGATATGTTGCCATGCTACAGTAAAGTAATTACCTTCTACAGCTGGATATGTGGATGGGAAGAATAGATACTACATGTCTTTGTAACTTTAAAAAGGCTATCCCTACTCTCACAATGTTTTCCTAAGTAAACTGAGGAATCTTGTTGAAAGGGGTTCCAGGTTTCTTTAAGAAACCATCATCTGAAAAAAGTTATCAGACTTTTGCTGGAAAATGGAACGATGCATTGCACATACCCTAGGTTAATCTTGAAAAAAAACCAAAAGTGGAGCAACAAGAATGATTAAAGAAAATGTAGCCCTTGAAAAACAACGCAAACAAACACAAAAAAAAAAACCACCACCAAAAAAAATAAAACAAACAAACAAAACCCAAAACCAAAGAAAACAACAACAACAAGGAGCAGAGCAGGCCTGTTTTGTCTGAAGAAGAAAAGACTGAGGGAAACACGGAACCCCTTCATGGCTCTAATAGCTGACATGCCGCAAGAAAAGGGAACAAATTGTCCTTCTACAGGTTTATATTGCAGTAAATCTCCAGCTTGGATGTGAGGGATTGTCAAGGAAGGTATGGAAGCACTGATGTTACAGATTTACAAAAACATTAAAGAAATGACCCTCAGGCTCAGGCACAGCTAATTCTTGACTCAGAAAGTCCATTACAGTCCTGTTTCCCAAAAGTTTAAATTCTATTTGGAAGCAGATGAACTAACAGTTGTAAATAAATTTCTTAGACTCTACCTTAATTAATTTTAAAACCAAAATATGGCTTTAGTCTAAGGCAGGTCAAACAACATGTCTCCACGCTTGACTGTCACAAATTTTGGAAAGATCTAGATTGCAATTTAAATATAAAATGTACAGAAACTTTTAATACATTTATTAACAGAGTCAATCTGTGACTCCCTGCATTCTTTATTTAGCCATCCGTAAATCTATCAGATTTTCAGCTTTCAAAATTAAATTAAATCTGGAACTAAGTAAATACAGAGAAGGCACTGAAGTCTGAAATAAACACCGAGTCAAAATTATAGTGCGATTTTTGTTGGGATGACACTGGTTTTGTGTGTGCATGCCTGTCTCTGTGTGCGCGTACGTGTATATGTGTGTAAACACAAAATACACACTTGAGCAGGCATAAAATGTCCAGATGGGAAAAATAACAGGCTATCGAATTAAATTACTTTTTATACAAATTAGAGAGTGAAGGATTTCAAATCCCTCCACTTCTTGAATAATCAAAAATTTGATCCATATGGAGGTCTCTATATTTGCCATCTAAGACTGTACTCAACAACAGTTATCGTTTATTAGGAATGCTTATGGCTAAAAGGATTGCCATCAATGAATGGCATATTGAAGGAAAGGTTGAGTGGCCTGCTGATACAAGGTTAGTTGCTCTAAGAACTGAAAGATGAGGAGCTTTAAGCCCTGGTTGTAACTGTATTGGTCTATCTATACCGTCATAACTGTTTTCCTTACAGATACCGGGAAGCTTAAGTTAGCTGCCTCTCAGAAAGACTCTGAGTTGCTAAAAGAACAAGGTGATATTTTTTTTGCATTTATTTAAAAAAGAATATGTATACCAGAAGGGAACAATTTAAACAATCAACAAAAGGAAGTCAGTTTTTGAAGTGGAGCAAGACCACCATTTTTGCACCAGTGGAAAAACTGAGAAATAAAATGTACTAAAGGATGTATTGTTGAGAGTGGTAAAGGAAGACAGACTACAATTAACCAAGATGGAATATGGCCAAGGCAGAGGCCCAGCAAGCTGAAGTCGTCACAGCCTCTAAGTACCACTCCACTCTCACAGGAGCCCCACCCAAGGCAAATTTTTGTCAGGGCCAAATGACCAGGACAGCTTCCTGTAGCAGTTGATGTCTCCCAGTCTAAGCACTGGTTCAGATCCACGCTCCCTTAGACAAGAAATCTGGTGAGATGGGAAGGTTATTGCTGCAAGCCTTTTCTAAGTGCTTATCAGGAAAATGCAAAATGACTAAATGCATATAGCCTGGGGGGATCGGGGCTATTAATAGAGCCCCTGCCAACTGATAACAGAGATATGAAGACTGCAAACCAAGGAGACAAGAGGATTGTTCTGAAGCCAAAGATTTCTAAGAATGAGGGAGGGAATCCACCAGAGTGACTTAAACTAAATACTAGAAATACCTGTCTCAATAACTAGACCTAAATTTTGCAAATGAACCAGACCTTTGCTTTAACAACTTACCTAAGATGAACTGGCCATATGTTTCAGAGTACTAACCTGTAATGGTCACCAAAGCAGGAATAAATGACTGATGAATATTGTCTATCCCCTAATGCATAATTCTCTGCAAAGTGATTTTCTTACTTGAAATCAATATGATGAGGTCGCTCCATGCCCTCTAATTGGCTATTGGTCTTTATAAATACTACATTTGTGCTGCACACCAAGTATGGCAGAGTAGCTACTGAAAGGACACCTAGTGGTAACTGAGTATGTCTAGAAACGGCTGGGACTGTTGAAGGTGTGTGATTGTAATTGGCACAGGAATTGCTGAACTATTCTAAGTTGAACATGCAATATCATATATGAATTTATGTGTCAAATAGACCTAGTCACAGTTTTTTTTCAAAATAGCAAACAGCATTCTTACAAGCACCTTTTAAAAACGTGGAATTTAAGCTTAATTTCCTTAAAACTAACGAACAGTCTTTTAAAGAAAGGATGCACATGCCTGTGTGACACAGATTACAAACTGGAATGTTCTGAATCTCCACTGCATCAATTTTAGGAATTTCAGAGAGCTGCACAGAACTCATTACAGATATGTTTTCCTTGATATTAAAGCCAAATTTCAGCTGGCTCGTCATCATTCCTTGGGTCCTCCATAATGTCACTCTAAAATATCCCAAGCAATTCCTTCCCTTCTCATCTTTCTCTCCTACAAACAGCTGAAGCATATAAATTGTACACATTTGAGCTAATTTTACTCTTTTTTTTTTCTTTCTGTCCATTCAACTTTGTAATAACTTCTTGCCTGTGTTTATTCCAAACCCCTTCATACGTACTAATGCCCTTGTGACCAGGAGATGCCCACAACAGAAAGCTGTACTGCAGATGGAGTCATGCTGGTCTCATGCAGAGAGGGATTATAACCTTCCTGTGTAGTGACATGCTGCCTCTGGGCAAACACTTGGCTTTCTTGTTTACATCAACATATCGTATTACAAGCATAGAACAATTTGCTGACCACTGTCTCTCTTTGATTATTGTTTTTATGTTCTTTTCCAGGTTTCTCTTTTCTATCGAACACTGGTTCCTTTAGATTAATTTTCCCTGAGTGAATTAGTAAGGATTTGCTAGGTCATTTTTTCCAGATAGATTTTTTTTTTTCTATCCAATTTCATGACATCTCTGTATGCCACTGGTCTGTTCTCTATCTTCACAGTGTTTATAACAGCTCCCAACTTAATATCATCCTTTGATTTAAGAAGCCACGAACAAGCCACTTCTGCTCTTCTAGCCTCTTTCATCACAACAAAGTTCAAAACACTGGGATGGATGTTCTTTGTTTCTTTAGATGACTTCCTACCAAAGGTTTTGTTTAAAAAAAAAATCAGATTCTGCCTTATTTCTACACAACTACAAGGAAGTAGATCATGATGTCCTTGAAGGAGGTTGTAGCTCCTGCTCTTACCCAAACATTAGCACATATTCCTCACACAGCTCTGTTTCCATGGCTCACCTCTCCTGCTCTCCACCCTTCTGAAGCTCCAGCCTGCTCTCTTGTCTTAAAATGGCATGTAGTTTCCTTCCTTTACTATAAACAGTGCTTTCTGTAACCTTAGTTTCACGATGTAAACATTTAAAAATAAGAATGAAGGGAACACAAACTATGTGTTCAATTAGGCAATTTGAGGATTAAATTAAATGAAATGTCTCAGAACATGGAACGTTTCAGAGTAACGAAGTCTGGCTTTATTTGCTTCCTCTTTATCCCATCCCTTTAAAAAAAAGGAGGCAATGGATCTTAGAAACTCCAGCAGAACAGCAGTAAAGGCAGCTGAAGACAGTTTATTGCTTGTGAATCTAAGAGAAACAAAAGTAAAGCTCAGGGGAAGGGGTTGTACCACTCAGGTATGTGTTCAAAGGGAAGAAGGGGCACTCTGTGAACTGCAGGATGCTGGAGGCTGAGCAACCAGTTGTCACAGTTGACATGGGAGGCTCCCGCTATCAGTAATATCACCATCTGTAATCTGAGGTCAGCTTGGAAAATGCCCTGCAGTCTGCCAAAGCCACTTCAAATTGGCATTTCTTTTATACTAAAATATATTTTAAAAGCAAGAAGCCAACCAACAGATACTATTCTCCAGTCAAAGACAAAAAAATACAGGGCTGCTGTGTATACACCGTGCGCAAGAAGGAATACCAATAGGAGGGAGTAATAAAGAGTAGTAAAGGAAAAATAATGCCCATAAAGAAATACTGCTGTTTATCTCTGCCATCCACCTATATGTTTTGGTCAATTATACTCTTTCAAATAGGCAAATTTTTTTTTAATTTTTTTTTTTAAACAACTCTAGGGACGGTTTTCACTGTTAAATCCCTAATCCATCTTTTGCTGTTGTGAACTTCTCTGCAACAGAAGAAACTAAAACTGTCTTTACATTTTGAAGAACTCTTATTATGTACATCTGAACATATACACTTGGCTTTCACTCTGTGGTGTGCCAGACACCTACAAAAAAAAAAAAAAGTGTAGCCTACTACAGCTTTAGTCAGCACTTCAAATTTTGGATCTCACCCTGAAAGAAACTGATCTTTTTAGGCCTTTCAAGCAAACCCATTTCCTCTTGGCATACAGCAAGCACAGGTAATATGATAGTTGCTTGACTTTCACCTCGTATTTAAACAGGTATTGCAAATGTAGACTATAATAGCTTCAAAAAGGGAGTGCAAATAATCTACAGGTATTACATCTGCCCCGAGCCTCTTTTTTGATTTAGGGATTTTACAGTCGTGTTTTCCCATTTCCTAAAGCCTGCTGAGGAAGGGTGGGGGTTATCCCATTATTTGGTGAAAAACACACAAACAACATAGGAGGAAATGCACAGAATTTCCAATACAACACCTTGTGCACAAAAGAAGTTCAAAATCAGATTCTTCTTTTCTTCCCTTGTCGATATAATACTAGTTGTTCATTTTACTCATATTAAGTATAAAGCACCAATAAATCAGAGGGAGACTTTTAAAGAGATATTGATATCTTAAAGAGATCTACCTTGAAAGAAACTTTTGACTCGGAGATAGCTGACACTAAGGCGCAAGACGGAAAGTTTGTCCAGCTTCGAGATGATGTCAGGTGGAAAAGGCAGGAGGCTGGCCAGATGGTCCAGTTCTGCGTTCAGACGGTCCCTGTGTCTCTTCGAAGGGTTTGATTTCTCATTCCCAACTGCAGGCCTTCTGTGGTGGAGAACACATGTTTTACCTCCAGATAGTACAATCGGAGACTGAGGTGTTTGTCTGCAATTAGTTGATAACAGGAATATTTAACCTAGCTCTATGAAAATCCTTAAAGCTTCTGTCCCCCAACAAAAAGAGGTTTACCACAGTGCAAAGACATCGACTTGGCCTCTCTTTTCACATCTGTCCTCTTAAAAACAAATGAAGAATTGATACTTTTTACTAAGGATGCTCTCACTTTAGGGGAATAGGTACTATCTTCATATTCTAGTCAATAGCACAAAAAACCAATTTCTCAGCCATGTTGTACAAATGAGGGTCAGAACAGCAAAGGAAAATGACCGTGACTAATGCATGAACCCATTCAATACCCACTGTATTCATTCAAAGCATGTTAGTTCCCTCAGTTTAATAACTCAAAGTTAACCTGTGGGTCAGGAGATAATTAAGAAAAGAGCCTGTCTTTAGACATGATTTTAAAAACTATGGGAAGGAAGGTGAAGAGATGGTCTTTCTTCAAGCTCAAAAATCCTGTGAACATTCTCACATTTACCTTCCTACATCAATAATAAAAATACGGATTTGGTTTCTCTCTTGAGAACATTAATAGTCCTCCCAAAACAGAAAGACTCATGTTAGTCAGATTTCTAAGCCAAGCACTCCTAGTCCATCCCCATTTCATTTCCCTCTCACGCAGTGGGCAAGACCAGGTACCTCAGAAGAGCTATTGTGAAGATGCTTTAAGATGAAATACATGACAAATGAGGAAGCTCAATTCTGGGGAGTCCACTGATACTTTTCTCACAGAACGTGTAAGATGCTGTTCTCAAGGGGAAGGGAAGGGAAGGGAAGGGAAGGGAAGGGAAGGGAAGGGAAGGGAAGGGAAGGGAAGGGAAGGGAAGG
>WTSP01002843.1:0-64003 GCA_025331215.1 Actenoides lindsayi
CATTGGAAAAATATTTTGATATAGTTGTTGTAGAACTTTAGCCAATCACCCTAGGAGATGGGTGATCACTGACCAATTGCCCCATAGGGCTGGGGTATATAAAACGGGGTTATAATTTAATAAAGTTGCTTCCTTTGCCTGCTCTTGCTGAATTTGTGTGTTGCTGCATCCCTCCGCTCTCGGGATTTACAGAGACAACTATTGGTTTCTCTAATGATATGATACAATTACTCAGTTTTTAAAAAGTAGTACTGTTTTCTTGGAAGAAAGGAGACAAAAGAATTTATCTGAGATTTGATTTAACTAAAGCTCAAATTTGTCAGGTTTATATTGAGGTTATACAGGTTTATCATCCTCAGAATGTAATCATGACCATCATTGGGATAAATAATGGCACACCATCCCAACATCCCGTCCAAAGCTTTCCTTTCAACAGAAAATACATACACGTTCTTCACAGAATAATAAGCAGATAATGTTTTATGGATGAAATTTAGAAGCCTATTTTGAAACATAATACACAAGTAGGAAGTATCCAGTTCTTCTACTTTGGAAGAGTTTACGTGTGTTGAATATTACACATGTATGAGCTAAAAATGAGGGCCTTCAGTAAGCTAACTTATACAATAAGAGTTTAGGTTCCCGTTCAGCAAAGCACATAATAACAAACTGATGAATTGGAACCACGTTTAATTAACAGCATAAAATCCTGGCATGATGGATTCAGCACTAAGTTATTCAAATATAACCCATTCAATGTCACGCAGTTTTCTTCATGGAAGTGAAATGCTAAAAACAGTAGTAAAAAAAAAAAGTAGTAAAACCAGTTTTTAAAAAATCCTGTGTGTTTCTAGTCGTACAAATTACTTAATCTGACAGCTGGAAGCTTGTGAAAGCTTAGCTCAAGATTTTGACAGCTGTGTTGAAAACAGTAGCCCTTGGTGCTGTGTTTTACAGAAATACAGGGGAGAAAGCACAGTAGAGAGTTACGTTGACCAAGACATCAAGAAGTATCTTGGTAGTTATATTTGAAGTAAATTTGATTGTGATGCCAACCAGACTGCCCTTCTATATTCTCATTTGCTTGTAGCTGTTTTTAATAAACCCAGTTTTCGTTCAAGAGTTACCCAGAGCAACTTTATTAAATATTCTCTCAAAAGCCTCTTCATACTTTTAATAATGATTTTCATCTCTACCTCTGTAGTGTCTAGTAATAAATTTCATTTTTCTTGGCACAAGAACCGTTCTCTTCCCTCATGAAAATTGAACATTATTATTAATGTGGATAGTCAATTACTTCAGATTAATGTGGATTTATATTTAAAATCAATACATCAACATGATGCAAAGCACTCTTAAAACACTATAAACTTCTGCTGGGTATCTAATCAATTTGTAAAAAATTCATAAAGCGTCGGGAATCTATGCACCTGCATCATTTGTATGGATATTGCTATTTAGGCAACAAGCACCTAGTTGACAGCTGTGTGGCTTAAAATATGGGTTATTTTATAGAGATTTTTATAAGTTCTTATTCTGTCAGTTACTCAAAAAGGTTAATGTCAAATACATTTAGAGGAGAAATAAAATACAAAAATGCTGAGCGTAAACTTAATTCATCATGGGAAAAAACTAGTAAGGGACACATCTCCAAATGCTTTCAAAGGTGGCTGGCATTGTCAAGGAGTAACTTCTATGAGTTATAAAGTACAGGGTTCAGTGTAAGGATGGTTAACTGAAATGTAATGACCCAGCATTTGTAGATTAAGCCGTCTGACCCTGAACTAGTATCTAGCTTCCTCTTCATGGAAACAGAAGAATTTGTTGCAATGAAGGCATCTGGCTGTTCCCCACTGTCCAGTTTATGTGGAGTCCTGGACATCGAAGAAACTACTCACAAGACCAGTAGGTCATTCAGCTCTGTCAAGGCAGGATCACCACAATCTAGCTCATTTGTCTGGTCTGCTTCTAATCAGAGCCACAACTTCTACAGTGGTCATAAAGTCTTGTATCTTGTGTACCAAATTCCAGCACTTCAAGAACTCTAATATCCTCCTGTTTCCTTTACCCACCTCACATCCTTAGGGATCTCTACATAAAATGATCAAGATTTGATGCAGGGCATTTGAAAGAAAGAGTAGGTGTTCTGGGCAAATTTCTGCTTTTTTTTTTGGCTCGGGAGCTCCTTAACGCTTGGTGATGAAAGCTTGGATTTATTATCTTTTTTTTTCTTGGTCTTTGTTCAATTCTTACATTTCACCCCATAACTGAAAAAAAAAAAATTACATATTAGTGTAAGTACAATAAAATAAAACTACAGAGTACTTCATCATTTTTCTGGTCTGAATTTTGAGTTAAAACTAGAGAATACTGCACAAAGATGGAAAAAGTGTGGCTCAGGCTCTTTTTGTCTATGCTAGGCCTTTGCTCATGACCTGGATTACATTTGCATCATCTGTTCCCCATTGCCTTCTCATGGCAATGCAAAGTCTTGACTGTCTGACCAATGCTTTTCAGCTAATGTTACTTATACATACGGTTAGCATTTTCCTATAATTACATTTCACAGTCTTCCTTTCTCTCCTTCTGTAGGCAGACATATAATACATTAATTGTTTTCCTTTCCATTAGCATCTAGGTAAAGAACTGAGTGAAGACAAAGAAAGATCCTTGCCCTGTGGAAGACCAGGACCGGCACCTGGCTTGGCATGGCTGATCTCTACCCAGGAGTGAACACTTCTGATGGCACTGAACCAAATCAGTCAACAATGCACTGATGGCCTGGGACTGTGTAATCAAAAACTCATGAGTCTTCTCCACTGGAAGGCCTGGTCCACCCATGGCATTTACTGTGTGAAGTCAGTGTATCGGTAAAATCATTTCTAAGGAGGATTTTCTCCAAATGTATTTTATACTGCTGTTGGAAAAGTTGCTACAGTCAATGAGATAACTCCAGAGAGATCTTCCCCCCAGGAATCACACCAAAACCCTACACTCAGCTCTGAAGTCTTTGACAAAAACCTTTGAATCTCTTTTTTTTTTCTAAGAGACGTCTTAAAAAAGGCCCAGCAGCAAGTTTTCCAACACATAAGTTGTTAATTATGCTGTAATTACTTTGCTTCTATTGAAAGAAGTATATACTTACTAATTAAAACTAGAAAATACTCACAGAAAAGGCCTTGTGTTCCATAAGAAGCTTGAAATTCCAATGTGATCATTAAATAATTACCTCAAGTTCCCTAGTCTTTATTTCAAGTATATTCAAGTTATTATAGATGGATGCAGACTTGTTGGCCTTGTTCAGCTGAACAATTGGGTCGAGTTTTCCGGATTGTTTTCTCTAGTGTGCTCAAATGCTTTCAAAGGCGGCATTGTCACTAACACTGTCGTTAACATTGTCATTGTTAGTGTATTCAAATTCAGTTCTTCAATAAGAGTTGCTGATGTCCCTCTTGTTTGTTGCCTAAAGACAGTTATGCAGAATAACACCTGCAAAATCCTTCTTGTGTTGCAGACCTTCCCTGTTTGGTGAACACAAGCGCTCCTCATTCAGCTACTGGAGAAAGGAAGCTTGAAAAGGTTTTGTGCTTTCCCAAGCACTCATTTATACCCTAAATCCTGGGATAAGCATGGGCTTATTTTGATTACGCTGGCAGTGGCAAATTCAGGTGCTGTACTGCTACAGGCCAATGACACCTCTACTTCTATCACAAGCAGCATATGATGAAAGTTAAGTAACTAGATGTATGGGAAAATCTTTACTAAACAGTGATTTACATGGACTTTTTGAATAAGTTGTTATCTAAATAAAATTTTAGATAAAATTACTGTGGGTCTTTGAAGTTGAAAATCTGCTGTGCAAAGTGACACAGCAAAATATATGAAAACTCTAAGTAAATGGCTAATATTTTATTGTATAAAAAAGCAGTGATTGAATCATGAGGCAATAGTGTGAAGTTTATACACTGTGAACATGTAAGTGATAACAGAAGCCTGGCAAAACTTACATCCACAATAATTTAGGCATATAAATAATTTTTTTTCTGCTACTTTGCCTCTCAGAACTGCTCAAATTTATCACCTTTAACAGTGTTTTCACCAAACGATAACTGAATAAAAAGAGCAATCAGTATCTTTCATTCCAGCACAGTACTTTATGATTTTTGCAGCCTTGAAGGGACAGAAGCAGTCTTCATAAAAAAAAAAGCATTGCTTACATTGGTCATAAAGTATAAAATGCCCACAAATTTGTCCTTTTGATGAGAAGGTTCGTTCAATGTCACTATTTAGTCAATCCAAGCTAAGGACTGTCAATTTTTATTTGTTTTCTAAATTTTGTTGGTATATTTTTCCGATAGCCTGGCAACAATACTGAACAAAAGTAACAAATATATTACTCACACACAACGATTTAAGCACATTGCAACAGGATAGTGGAGTTTCATCATGTCTGCCAATCATAAAACCACTCCAGGACCAAGCCCTTCACTTGAATTAATTAAAGAATTTATTTTTTTACCTGGAACTAATTAACCTTGGTTCCCAAACAACTTTTCCCTGGTGGCTGGTTGCTTTTGTAACACAGTTGCACTATAGGTGTGTGGGAGCTATTCCCTGCTTAGACATCAGACCAAGCTGCTGAGAGCTGATGTGAATTTCCACACCGCAGGAAAAGTTTAGATTGTAATTAATGTCTTACTGGACACCAGAGTACCTACACCAGCTCAGTTTATTCTGGAGTGGGTGCTCTGACAGAGCATGGACTCTGGCTGAAGCACTTAGTGGTCTGGGTGTGCTCTCTCGTGTAGGTTTTCAAAAGTCTATCGATAACATTAACCAAGAGATGGAAAAAAAATGAGTCTGTGGCAGTAACTGTTGCACTCACTTGCACATGTGCATTTTGTACAGTTGTGGATGCCGTATTTTCTGGGCTAGAATGAGCAGATGATTATGATGGTTTAAATTATATATGTCCATTTTAAATAATGTACACATAGCAACACATGTGCCACTGTTTCCTTGGTGTATGCCATTTTTTCCTTGCTTTGCTTCGCTCCTCTCCTGCTGCTTACCCTTGAAGCAAATGAATAATCTGGTTGGATTAACTGTTCTCATTCAAAACAAAGCACGTACAAATGTTTAAGCCATTCTGAAGTACTTGCCTTTCATTCAAGGAATAACTTTTTGTACACTTGTTTTTTCCCTAGATAGTTGGCAGGAGTCCAGCAGTGCAGTGTGCAATGTTCAGTGAAGTCTGTCTCATGTTGGAAGAGGTCTGTTATTCAAAACCAGTCACTATTTTACAGGTAACCTGGTTGATATTGGTAACGTCTGTGTATGCTCCATAGTATGAGAATACAGAAAGAGTAGCTCTGATACCAAGAAGATAAACATCCATATTAAGCAAAAGGGAGATTTCCTCTGCTTCTCAATATCCTGCCTTGACTCTGACGTGGAGTATCGGTATGGAAAGAATCCAGGTTGGGCCCATGCAAAGTGGTCTTTCCTAAACTCAGATGGATCCTGGCAATCAATTTCTTAGGGACTTTCTAAGCCTGAGGTTGTGTTCAGTCCATTATGTTTAGTACGTATCAGTAGGTGTATCTTCTATGAAATTATCTAATTTGATTTTTAAATTACTTATACTTTTGTCCTCCTTAGCTTTCTGTGTCAGTGAGTTCCATGATTCCATTAATATGTTGGATAAGAAAGTATTCCATTGTATTCGTTTTAAACCTGTTTTCTGATAATATCTTTGGAATATCCTAGTGCTTGTGTTGTAAGAAATAGTGAATGGTCATTTTCTATTTCCTAACTGTTTGTGATTTTATAGGCTTTTATTATATCCTCCCCCTTAATTATTTGATTTGTAAATTGAAAGACCCTAACCTGCTTACACTCTCCTTATATCTCTGATCAGTCTTGCTACATTTTCCCCAAGTTTTCCTCTTGTTCTGCTTTTGGAGAAGATGTCTCAGCTGCATGTAGCAGCCCATCAGATTGCCACATATATTGCCACCTATATTGCCACTCACTGTCGGTTCTTGATTTGACCAACATGAAAAATTTTGTATACTCAATAAATTTTGTTACCTCATTGTTTACTCCACTTTTCCCAGTTTACTAGTATATGTATTGGAGTGTGTAGGTCACGATGCAGATGCTTGAAGGACCTGAAGTATATTTTTCATTGTGAAAACTAACCATTTATTCCTGCCTTTTGTTCCATCTCTTCTCCCTACTCATGGGAGGAATTTCTGTTTTACCCGTGTCAGTCTTAGCTATGTCAGCATCTCTAGTTCTAGTTCCCTTCAGAGACTTTGGTAAGAGCTTGGAGAAATCTCTTGGAAATCAGCACGTACTTCATCAGCTGAACAACGTGTAAATATGATTGTCAGCTCTTTGGGACAGTTTAGTACATGTACAACCACAGCCTATCTCTGCAAAGCATATGGTTTCTTCCCCAGTAGATTGTTTCACCTATGTTACTTTTTATCTTGTTAAATATTACAATTCTTACCAATTTTGGTGGTGTGCGATGCCAGACACAAAATGTTGTCAGGGTATTGTCTACTCAAAGAGACTTATTCTTCATTTTACCCATTCAGTCCTCAGCGCTCTTGTAGTCTGCCTATGTTGCTGAACCTGCATATGTATGTACAGGCTTCTTCACTTACAGGAGATTTGACCAGATGTAACGATCTGCCAGGGCAGATCACAATGCATTCTTTCTACCTTTTCCCGTTGTCCTGGTTTGAGTTAGAACAGAACTAATTAGCTTCAGTGATTTTACTTTTCAGCTCAGTCTCCTCTAAGTAACTGCACTTTCTGAAGTTAACGGCATATTTTTGCAGACAGTGTCTGCTTCCAGCATTGATAACACTCAGTATTTAGAGTTGCTACAAAGGATTGGTGTGCAAAAGGGCTCTTGTTTATACTTGCTCCTGTGCAGACCAAAGTCACTGCTGACTCTTGTGTACTCTGTTGGGGTGCCACAAAATAAGAGGCTGCACCTGTGTTGGGCAGTGGACAGGACAGGTGACCCTAAACTGACCAACAAACTTTTCCAAACTTAATGGAAATTCCATTCAGTTCCATTCCATTCCATTAAGTCATATTCAGTATAAATCTGGCCACAAGGGTCAAGCTCTCTTCTTCTATAGCCAGTGTCAGAGGAGGAGTCTGTCCATTCTGCCTTTGATCCCAATCCATGTGTTCCTGAATCCCGTTCCAGTATCCAGATGCTGAACCTGGTTCTCATCTGCTGCTGAGTCCAGTCTGGGACTTCCCCAGTGCCTGCTCCACAGCATCAGTGGAGAAGGTGATGTAATTGCCAGCAGGGGGGTTGGGTTTGATATTGATTTTATATATATTTGCATATATTTAATTTTTTAATTATTTTCATTAAAGCTGTTTTAGTTTTATTTTCCAATCCATAAGTCTCTCTCTCTTATTCCCTTTCTCTTTCCCTTTGGGAAGGGAGAGGTTTTAATAAAGAGCATCTGTCATTCGTCTAGTGGCCAGCTCACTCCTAACCCTTGATGCCTATATTCTTGAAGCAGCAGTAAGAAAAGAAATCAGATCAAAATCTGAAAGCTTAACACCTTTCAGACCTGGACTCTGTAATGGACTGAGCAGGGAGCAAATTAGTTACTGTACTAAGCTGTAATGAAAAACAGAAGGTTGTAGCTATTGGCAGAGTTTTTATTTGTTTAGTAGAAAGCATTCAAATAAAACTATTTTCTGTTAAGTATTTCACAACCTGTATATTGTTGTATTTTATAAAGTGTCTGTTGTATAGATTAAGATGTACTTCTGAAGAAAAAGAAATTCCTATCTCAGGTGTTTCCCCATAGCTACTGTAGAAACTTTTATAATTAAAATATGTTAAGTGTCCATGGGGAAAGGTAGGATACAACCCACAAAATTTCAGAGACCGCTATTTGCATATCCCCCTTGTTTCAGAACGAAGATTTTGGAAAGCTTAAATATTCACTGAATAGTTGCTCTGAACAGAGAAACCAGCAAGACTGCAGGCAGGTAGGTAAATTAGATTTCTGCTGATAAATAATTAATTGAATAATACCGGTGCCCCATATACATAACCATTACTTTTATGCAAATATCGTTTAGAAGGAGAAAGAGCATTTGCTTTGAGTGTGCAACATTATTGATGGTTCTGACATTTTAGACTGTTTCACTTGAAGCTGTCATTCCTGCCTTGAGTGTAAGAGTGCTAATCTAGCTGATACCAGCTTCCCAATCTTGAGGGACCTGCACTTGGCAGTCTTTGCTGTGGTATGAAAGCAGAGCAGATGACAGTATTGAACACCAGCCATATGTATACTCTGGGAAACTTGGCCCTTCAGTATATATTATTAGGCTTAAATACCGAAGTACTAAAATGTGCTGGTACATTGAGAGAACTGTGACTATTTCTCATATTGAAACAGTAATTTGGGTTGAGTCTTTGCTGCTGTTTTACTGTGGAAAACATTCTGCAGAGGGGAAACAGAAAGAACAAGGGTGAAATGGAATAATTTAGGATGCATGAAAACAGCTCTTTGATACCAAGGCAATGAATATTAAAGATGGATTATGTATTCCACAATACATGCGGAGGTTTTAGACTTTCAAACTAGTTCAAAGACAATCTCTATAGGGTTGTTGATTTTTATTTCACATTTAAGCAGGACAAGAAGGATATAGAGGGACAAGATGGTTTTTCTGTACTTTTTTGTACAAGTTTTAATTTCCTTACGCAAATAGAGTAATCCTCTTATATGAGCAAAGAAATTTAGATTCCGATTTTTTAGCGGATACAAAATCAACAGGCTTTTTAGAGTTAATAGGTTTTTGTTTACTTGCACTAATAGGGTAAACCTTTTCTGTAAGCAGGAGGCTTGGTCTGCATCATTTGGCAAATATTGACAACTATTGACAGCCTTGAAGAGACTGCAGCACTGGCTGGCTCATTCATCAGAAAGGTGACTGATAAACTAGATACCACTTTTTTATGCTGCCAGGTTAAAATTTTTGCAAGTCATTTTTGGTCAGTTCACAGAACAGACAGCATAATCAGTGTTCTATTGTACCAAACATGTCTTAATTTGGCAAATGGGTTAATGAGGCAAAGTCTCATGGTTCACAGTGATGGGAAAATGTCCAGTTCAGCTCTTGGACTGTTACTGGTAGGTTGCTTTAGGGATTGTTTAGGCTCTTGGACCCACAAACATTCTTCTGATTTCTTTACCATCAGTGTCCATCACCAGTAACCTGTGCTGAATGTCTTCATTTCCATAGTAGCACCCTCACCAGTTTCTTCCTCAGACTTTACAAGGTCTTGTTTCTCTACTTAGCTAACATGAAGGTTACAACCCTCTCCTCTGTCTTTTTAAGAGAAGGTGGTGAGGTGGGATAGTCCTGTGTGCACTTTTCTGAGGGACAGCAGATTGTAGGCCAGATGGCAATGAAGTGGGCATGGCAACAGCTGGTACAACTTGTTCCCCCGTCCCTTTCCCCTCAGATATGAGAGAAACCCTCCCATGACCCTGAATTGAGTATGGTCAAAAGTGAAAAATTTCACTGGAATACCAAAAGGAGTAAGACATATCGGGGATACTATGTCTCCTAGTCAAGGAAGGTGAAGGAATATACAGCAAAAGAGACTTTCATGTGAGGAGAAAGGTTTATTTTTTTTAATGCAGTGGATGACTTAACAAGGAAAAAAAAGGAAGATGTGGAATGACAGAACTAGACAAACCAAGCTACCGTGAACATTGCAATGGGTGTCAAGTACTGCTGTGACTGAGCCAGCAAAAGTGTCCTTTACAAACTTTTTGCCAGTGAGTAATTTCCAGCAGAGGTCAAATTCACCTTCACCACAGTGCACCTTCAGGTGTCTTTTGTGTGTTCTGTCAGCTTCCACAAGCCCCTTATTAATAAAAAATTGGGTTTTTTTTCTTTTTTTTTTTTTTTTTAAGACACTAATTATTCTGAAGAACAGAACATTTCCGTATTTATCTAGTAAAACACACCTCCTACTTTGCCATACTGTAGTTTACCAAAAGTTGTACCGCTCTTCAAACAAGCAATATTTTCAAATAGAACCAAAACCAAAGTCTCATAAAAAATTGTTAATCATACCATAAACTCTTGGCCTTGCAAAACAAAACACTGACAAGTAGCTTTCTGACATTTTGCAATTTAAGCCACTGTGCCATCAAACTGCGTCTGAAGTGCTTAAATGTCCACTGTAGCAAAAACAGTGTTATGCAACATAGCAAAACTATCATGCTATATAGAAGGATACTTTTTAAAATTACAAGTGATTATGTAAATTTTAAATTCTTTAAACTGTTCAGAAATTACCCAAGTAGGTTATCCTTCTATCTTCCACTTCCCTCCAAAATTCTCACTAACTTCCAGAGTGTTGCCTTGTTCAAGGCCTGTGACGTGGACAAAACCCTACGAATGTAGTACAAAACTGGTTAGCGCTGGGAACATGCTAACAGGTCTTCAGATCTCTTTTGTGCTCCTTTCTCTTGCGTTGTGGGAGAACATAGCATGTTTATACCTAAACTGTGGTGTGGGTAACTGAAGGCTGTATGAGACTGGGCTGGCAGCATGAGACTGTTAGACTCATCATCCCCTTGGACCTAGTAAGTTATTTAACATTGGACGTTTTGAAGACTGTTTGCGATCCGAGGCATTGTAGGGAAAGAAATGGGGAGCACGTGCTTGCTCTTGCTGCAGGCAAGTCAATTCATATTTACACTCTGTTCTGCATCCAGATGGATCCCAACTGGATAGCTGAGCAACACCTTGCTCCACCAGCTATTAACAAAGATCATTAATATGTCTTGTAACATAAGCACATATTATTACGTAATTATTTTTTAATTATGTATTTAATATTATAATGTAATTAATGTTAGTGAATCAGCCTACATCTACTGTTCCAGGATTTATTGTGATAATCAATATACAGGTCTACATTTTTAAAGGGTGCATGTAAACCTGTCTACTCATGAGGTCAATGGGAACTGAGAAACTCAGCTCCTCTGGAAAACTGCAGTGGCTCCATGGTTTTGGGGACCTACTACGCTGGAAAAATTGCTATTTTGTAAACATTTCTGGAAAGATGGCCTGCGTGTGCAACTAGTCTCAAGATGGCCTAAGTGAATTTTGCAATTACTTTGCTATTTCCTTTTTCAAGTCTTTGGCACATCTTTCAGGTCAATACCTTAGCACAAAAACCCAAGACCTTTAGAATTACGGGTGTGAAGGTTTTGTGCAAAAAAATGGTATTTATGTATCCGATGAAAAAGCGTGATTGATGTGTTGGAGAAGTGCTGAAGTAAACATGAACGCAAGTTACTAATCAGGTGCTTTGGGTTTAGTTTGATAGTAATTGTGCAGGAGAGGTGCATGTATCTGTGACTTTGTGGGTTGTTCTGACCCTACTATGACATGAAAATAGTCTTGCTCACCATATAACACTTCATTAAGTGCCAGTGAGGGAATCTTATGCTTGATTTTCTAAGAAGTGTTCCGATGTCTACATTTTGCTGCCAACATTTTATGTTTATTTACTTACGACACTGCATCATGTTTACTTTTCTGCTTTTATACACATGGCTTTTAGTTGTGAAGCCGGAATCGTTATTATAAGTCAAGGACATACACCAGGTGAATGCTATTTAATACAGTTTGGAAAATTCAGAGTGGAAATTTCAAAGCTCAGACGTTTGCCTCTGAAATATTATGTGAAGCTGAAGAAGGAGCCATCATAGCTTTAGGCGTGTACTTAAAAAAAAAATAAAAATTAAAAGCCCTTAAAATATTTAAGGTTATATTTTCAAAGGCAAAGAAGGAAGGTCAGTGCTTTGATATTTCTTTGCTATCCTTTTTATTAAGACTTGAATAATATTTACATTGTCAAAATAGTGAAATCTACACTTTTGTACACATAAATGTATAGTGATGATGAATGATGATGAGTGTTGTCTGATGGTTTTGGGGTGCATAGCTTATCTTACAATGCTAAATGGGAAAACTCATGGAGCTGACATTACTGCTGCTGGGACAGAAACATTTGTTCTAGACCTGCAGAAATAACGTCTGTACAGGAAAAAAGGGCAAGCTGGGGTAGACTTTGTACATGGAGAAAAAGTTCTGAGTTTTACCCATGACAGGATGGGGTAGTATATAAATAACCGATGTTAGAACAGACAAGATCTGTTTAGAGATAAACCAGAAGATTTAATTTTCATTTTTTATATATTTTTTAAGATTAGGAATAAGGAGTAACTTTTATTGCCCATTCTAGGATTCTTGTTATATTTCTAAACTATTTACTGAAGGCACTTTTAAGTGACCTAGTCTTCATTCAAAAGATGAGTCCCTGAGGTCAGAAATCTCTCTAAGTAGTTTTGTAATGCTATTTACCCAGTGTATCCTTGTTCTAATGAAAGCAGTAGTTTTTATATCATGATGTGCCAGGTACTGGATAATAATAATTGATTATGTTCTCTGTAGGGAACTTGGAAGTAAGAAACTTGATTCTCCTCTGTTGAGAATGGAGAAATGGGGGAACTTACTGATTGTATTAGAACATTGCAGTGTATTTGTAGGATACTTTGCGGTCTCCCGGTGATAGCCCAGAAGTGCTTTTGGTTATTGGTGTGTTTAATGACATACACAGGAAAGCAAGGAGAGACTTCACAGAATTATTTAATGGTATCAAATAATGGTTCTAGATGGGTATAAAAGGTTAAGTATTTTAAATCAGACTCTTTTGTCAATACTAAGGAAACAAAAGTCAATATTTAATATTTGCAGAGATGAATCAAGATCTGAATAATGGCCAAGCTATGCTACAGTAATGCAACTCAATTTGAAAATGTCAAAGGAAACATTCTGTGTGGTTTAGCAAATTGTATTGGTGGTCATGGTTTTGTGGATTTATTTTTTTAAAATCTTAGGCAAAACATCAAAATCTAGTTTCTTGTTCTTCCAAAACCCCTTAAAGTAGTAAATATGATATAATAATCTCCTGTAATGCAGAATACCACATTAAAGAAATTAGGCATGAGGCGTTGTTCCATATCACAGAATCACAGAATCATTACAGTTGGAAAAGATCTCTAAGATCACTGTGTCCAACCATCAGCACCTCACCATCCCACTAGAGTATGCCCTGAAGTGTCTCATCTGCACGGTTTTTGAATACCTCCAGGGATGGTGACTCCACCACTTCCCTGGGCAGACTGCTGCAGTGCCCAACTACTCTTTCAGTAGAGAAATTCTTTGTAATATCTCATCTAAACCTTCCCTGATTCAAGTTCAGGCCATTTCCTCCAGTCATGTCTTTATTTGCTTGAGAGAAGAGGCTGCACACACCTCACTACAGCCTCCTTTCAGGTAGTTGTAGAGAGTGATAAGTTCTCTCCTGAGCATCCTCTTCTCCAAACTAAACAATCTTAGTTCCCTCAGCCTCTTCTCATAGGACTTGTTCTCCAGACCCTTCAGCAGCTTGGCTGCTCTTCTCTGAACTCACTCCAGTATGTCTAGGGTATGTAAATATTCTAGATAGGAAAGGAGAGAGGGAGAACAATTAACCCACTGGCTTGTTTTTTCACTGAGAAGAAGAATAATCTACTAGTGAAGACAATAAATGAAATGCTGTTGATGTGCATTCTGTGTGTGATTTCCAAGACAGTGTTATTATTTGGCATTATCAAGAGATTTTCACTGAGTTTGAATGGGCATTTGTAGGCACAAAGAGTTACCATCCCATATAAAGAGTTGGGTTTTTTTAGCACTGGGGGACTTTATAGTATTCCTGGTAAGTAACGGTTCATATTCCTCTCAATGTATCAGCGTTTCTTCTGTTTTCACTCTTCATCTTACTCAGTGGTAGAATTCACATTTTTCAGTGCTGTTATTTTGCATGTGTATGTGAATATGTATGGGAAGGAAAAAAACCAAGTAGGTGCATGAACAGAAAAGTAAGCTGTATCCAGTGAGTGGAAGCCTGAGGAAAATTCAAATGATATCAGGGAAATTTTATGAAGATTTCAAAGCACAAAGAAAGCAAACTGTATTTTTTCTCCCCTCTCTTTGTTTTTAAAAAGAAGTAAATTTGCATTTTGGAGAATATCACACTTACTGCAGCAGAAGAAATTTTTCAGTATTCTGCTCTAATATTCAAAGTTGTTGAGTTAATTTCTGATGTCCTATTTCATCATGTGATAGGAATAAACACAGGAGAGCATCCTGTGTCCTGAGACAAAGGAGCATATTTTTATTAAATCACTCCCTTAGTATTAGCTGTTTCAAAGGTGGATAACACTTCTGATTCTATGACCTGAATGCCAAAATCTTTTTGTGATCAGCCACTGAAAGAAACATCTCATGTACCTTAGAAAACTAGGTAGTAAGGGAGAAGCAAATCCAGAAGATGACAGTACTTGCACAGCTTTCCATTGCAGATGAAGAGGGTGGGTGAACGTCTAGTCTTGAGTAGCACACAACAGTTAACAATGAAAATGCCCAGTGGCTCATCATCTCCTCAGGCCTACACAATCTTTTACCTGTCTTGTAATACTGTAGCTCCAAGAAGGAAGATGCTTTGGTTAGCTTCGGAGAAGTATAGTAGCTCAAAAGCCACATATTGGCCCAAATAGAACTGTAAATTACTTTCCACAAAGGACAGACTAGGTCTGTTTAATTGGAAGACAGGTATGGTTTCATGTCTGCAGATCCCTGTTTTGCACTAAATATATCCAGGAGGAAACCCATCTCCTCAACATCTGAATCTGAAACTACCTGCCCAGTTATTTCACGTCTGGGTCTAAAAGGCATTTGTGCTTTGAGTGATGCATTCAGGGACGGTGAGCATCTTCCAGAACCACTAAGCCTTCTACCTTCTGTGCAACTCTCATTATGATGACAGATACAGTTTAAAAGTTTAAGTGGCCTTGAGAAAAACATAGATTTTCACAATAATGTTTTTGTTACATGAGCAGATGTTTAATATGTCCATAGTTAGAGAGCAGGAGTCCAGACATTTTAAAGGGATGTTTCTTCAGCTTTTATTTGCTTCTTATGAATTTCATGATACATATTTCTATGACCACCAATGGGTGCATTGCCCTCTTGTTTCGAGGTCAATGCCCTCTAAAACAGAGAGAATGTCTCCCACTCACACAATAGATGTCCATCTACATTTTTATGCATTATTAATGTCATAACGTCAGCAGGGTGTGGTGGTTTGACCTTGGCTGGACTTGTGGTTCTTTGTTTTATAAAGAAAGAGATTGAAGTTCAAGCTGTGTAAGAATTTGTCTACTTAAGATGAACTAGGTAATGGAATACAGAAAGAAAGTTTAAAAGCCTCCTCAGCTCTTGGGATTTGGAGGTCCAGTATGGGAGTAGCTCTTGTAAATGTTTTCTTTTTTCACCTCTTGTACAAATAAAACAGTGGCGCAGAAATAAGAAGCATGGACAAACTTCTTCAGTATTTTAGCAGTGGCAATTATTGTCAACAGATATACTCTAGAGCTCTCAAAGCAGTGTCGTTTGCTGCAAATTATACCTTTTGAAATATTTTGCAACATAATGCTCAGCACGGTCCAGTAACGGTGGGTACCAATTGCAGTGAAGATTCTGTAATGCTCAGGCAAAGATCAAATTCAGTTTCTTTTAAGCCAAGTCTCCATGAAACAAAATTTATATAAAGATTGTTATCCAGGAATGACAGAACAGTTGAGGTTGGAAGGCACCTCTGGAGGTCATCTTGTCCAACCCTTCTGTTCAATCAGGGCCACTGATAGCTGTTTGCTCAGGACCACATCCAGATGGCTTTTGAGTATCTCCAAGGATGGAGACTCCACAACCTTTCTGGGCAACCCTGTGCCAGTGCTCAGTCACCCTCACAGTAAAAAAAAAAAAAAGTTTGCTGATGTTCAGACAGAGTCTCCTGTGTTTCAGTTTGTGCCCATTGCCTATGGTCTTGAAACTGGGTACTACTTAAAGAGCCTGTCTCTGTCCTCCTTGCATCCTCCCTTCAAATATTTATACATGTTGATAAGATGCCCCTGAACCTTCTCTTCCCATCTCTCTCAGCTTTTCCTCATAGGAGACATGCTCCAGTCTCTTAATCATCCTCATGGTCCTTCATTAGAGTCTCTGCAGTATGTCCAAATCTCTTCTGTATTAACAATACCAGAACTGGACACAGGACTCCAGATGTGGCCTCACCAGTGCTGAATAGAGGGGAAGTATAAGCTCCCTTTACCTGCTGGCAACACTTTCTCTAATGCAGCCTTCTTTGTGGCAAGGGCATGTTGCTGGCTCATCTTCAATCTTAAGCACTGCAAGAACATCCTTTTCTCAACTGTGACACACAAACGCTGAAGGCATTCCTGCAGATTACAAGGTCCTGGAGCACATCAGCTAGTCTGGGCTTTGCATTTGAATAACAGGTATGAGGAATCCCAAGGGTCTGCAAAACTATCATCAGAGAATTAGAAAATCATATTGTTGAGGAGAAAATGTCCTTCACCGTCTGATTGTTTTTCCTCCATAGACTAAATAAAATGGTCAGTGTGTAGAAGCTTTCTGTGAAGGAAAAGGTGATGAAGTTGTTCTTCATGTCATTACAATGGACAAGACAGAATGTGCAGCAAGATTTTCATTATATCTCAAAAACTCACTATAAAGTTAGTGAAGAAGATGATCTTGATCCTAGGAAGTATTTTAGAACCACTTTCATCGGATTTCTTTTTCATAAGGGATGGGGTAAAACTGTCAGGATAGGCAACTAATTTTGTATTGAGTTGTGATACTGACCACATCAAGATCGTGTGATAATTTTCTGCCCTCTGGGACAACACCCAGAAGTACTGTATCTTTCATGATTCTAGATACCAAAGTACTGATCCCTAAACCCCTTTAGACCCCCAAACCCCAAAGGCAGCCCTTTTACTCCTGGCCAAAGCAGTCATCCAAGGTGTAGGGCAGTTTTCCAAAGGGATTTCAAACCATATATGAAATCCCTTTGGGGTTGAAATAGGATATTTCTTAATCCTTTTTTCAAAGCCAAACATTCTCTAAGGAAATTACCTGCCTAGCTTGGGCTCTGGATTCTCCTGTAATTAGTCACATGAAGGTGTGTCTGTCTCTAATGCTAAATACCAATTGTCTGTAGCTTTAGTTGGCTTATCATTCTTATTGCTTTCAAATACAGTAAAGTATACAGTAAAATTAGACTGAATTAACAGTTAGATACTGCAGTAAATGTAATCATTTATTAAGCAACTGTGTAGATTGCTGAGCTGAATTCTTCAGGAATTCAATTAAAAAATCTTTTCATCTCAATTGTAAAGCTATTTCTGGGCCACACCGTAATCTTTATGTATAGAGGGCGTTACTTAGCTACTGACTGGGTTAGTAACTAGCTAACAGACTCCAGAAGTAATCCTAGTGGTTCAGCTTTGATGTTGATATGAAACATCAGCATTTAGTTTCTGAATGTAAATGTGTTATTTTTTACTGTCAGTCTTGAAAGTTCTCATGGAAATCTGCGTATAAAATTAAAATTTTTGCTGCTGTAACTGTCCTCAAGTTATGGGAGTTGTAATTATGATAAATGTCTAGCTATGCATCTTACAGACATACACACCTTATGGTAAAAAAATGTGTGTTTGGAGTTTATTTTAGAATATGAACAGCTTGACTAAAATAAATAATCTTTTATGTTCTTCTGTAACTGAATCACTGAATCACAGAATCACAGAATGGTAGGGATTGGACTGGACTTCTGGAGATTATCTACTCCAACCCCCCTGCTAAAGAAGGTTCACCTAGATTGGGTTGCACAGGAATGTGTCCAGGTGAGTTTTGAGTGAGACTCCACAACCTCTCTAGGCAGTCTGTTCCAGGGCTCTGTGACCCTCAAAGTAGAGAAGTTTTTCCTTATGTTCAGATAGAACTTCCTGTGTTCCAGTTTGTGCTCATTGCCCCCTGTCCTGTTGCTGGGCACCACTGAAAAGAGCCTCCTGACACTTGCTCTTAAAATATTTGTAAGCATTGACAAGATCTTCTTTCAGTCTTCTCTTCTCCAGGCTAAACAGCCCCAGCTCTCTCAGCCTTTCCTCACAAGGGAGATGGTCCAGTCCCCTAATCATCTTCATGGTTCATCTTCATTGGACTCTTTTCAGTAGTTCCCCATACTCTCTTGAATTGAGAAGACCAGAACTGAACACAGTACTCCAGGTGTGGCCTCACTAGTGCAGAAGAGAGGGGGAGGAGAACGTCCCTCGACCTGCTGGCTGCAGTCTTTATGCACCCCAGGATACTAATTGTCTCCTTGGCTACAAGAGCACACTGCTGGCTTATGGATAACTTGCTATTTACCAGGACTCCAGGGTCCTTACCTGCAGAGCTACCTTCCAGCAGGTCAGCCCCTAACCTGTGCTGGTGAGTGGTGTTATTCCTCCTCAGGTGCAGGACTCTACACTTGCCCTTGTTGAACTTCATTAGGTTCCCTTCCAACCAACTCTCCAGTCTGTCCGGGTCTTGCTGAATGGCAGCACACACTACTGGTGTCAGCCAAACCCCGACTTCTGTATTATCAGCAAACTTGCTGAGGGTACACTCCATCCAGGTCATTGATTAATATGTTGAACAAGACTGGACCCAGCATAGACCCCTGGGAAACACCACTAGCTACAGGCCTCCAACTGGACTCTGTGCCACTGATCAAAACCCTCTGAGCTCTGTCATTCAGCCAGTTCTCAATCCACCTCACTGTCCACTCATCTAACCCACACTTCCTAAGCTTACCTATGAGGACATCATGGGAGCCAGTGTCAAAAGCCTTGGCAAAGTCCAGATAGACAATTCATTCCGTGGTACTAAAAGTAGTCAAAACATGGTGCCTTTGCATTTTTAGTGGTTATAAGATGAACAACCAAGGTGTATCAGCTTACACCGGTATGTAAGGTCAGTATTGTGTGATACAAAGGTGTCATTCCTCCATAGCCTCTTTTCTGGCCATAGCCAGACTTTACACACTTCCTCACTTGCTGGAAGTGCTGTGGTAATGTGTTCTCATCAAGGGGCTTTGGGTTAGACAGCACATTGCTACATTTATCTTCGTCACAATTAACTTTGATGTGAGATACTTGCTGCTGTTACCAGAAGAAGTGATTTGTTAAGTCATGACAGGAAACGTCTTGGTCATGTTCTCAGCTGCCTCTTTTGTGGAGAAGGAATTCCCCCTGCACTGCTTTCTGGGCCTGACTTTGTGAGGGAGGGATGTGCTCAGTATTTTTCAATCATCAGGAATATCAGTGGGAAGTGAGAGTTCAATATTTCACAGTGCTGGCAAGCCTTTCTGAAACTATCACTGAATTCAACCCCATAATTTTGCAGAGAAGGATGAAAATCAAATTTAAAAATACAACCCATCGTAGTCACAGCTGAAAAAAAATATTTACTGCAGTATACAGGAAATGATCGATCCATGGACGTAAGAAGGGATAACAATAAACACCCATAGCATCTAGCTGGTAGTATAATGGCCAATGATGGTCAAGTCTGCACTTGAGACACGTAAGATATGGGTGGTCTGTAAAACCTAAGACAACAGCAGGGCTATGGAAACTGAAGAACTGGAGCTTTCTGAAAATTAGTAGCAGTATTTAAACATGGGGATCATTTTCAAAATTAAGTTTTCACAATATACCTTCTAAGTTAAAAGTTTTGTTTCCTGTAGCACCCAGATTTCTCTTTCTAGACTGGATTAAGTAATATATTATAGCTGTAACAACTTCTGTTACTTTTTACCCAGATGCTAAGTAATCTGGTTTTCAGTTGTTTTTTTCAAAGATTACATTTTGAGAAAAAATGAGAGGTAGCTTGCTATTGCCTGCGTATTTGGCTTCAGAGCCAGAAACAGCAAGGTTCAAGGTCTCTTTGAAACACCTGACTCTTCTTTCATCTGCAAAATGCTACTGACTCCTCTTGCTCTGGAAAGAAAAGAAGTGCAGAAGGAAGTGGAAAGTCATTCCTGATAATCTGTGAGTCTTTAAACTCCAGCCAAACCCTACCAGGGAGGAAAAAACCCCACCAAAAAATAACCCATCAATGAAGAACCTTGAAATAAATCACCCGAAAAACAAACTTAACCAAAATAGGAAATTAATTCAATCTAGAAACTTAAACCCAAAAATCAAAGAGCGAAAACAGTTTTCACTCTAGCACATGAGAAATGCCCAAATCACCATACAGTTGTTGGGTTTGTTTGGGTTTTTTTTCCCCATTTGATTTAATTTGATGTGGAAGATACTGGAGTGCTACCACCTCTGAACAAAAGATATGCTGTGGAACCGTGTATACCCACTTTACCTTGGTGACATTCGAACACACAAAATAGGAGTTTCTTCTGTAGTTCTCAGGCTGCTTTTCCTTAATATTGCCAGCTCAGAAATGAATTTAGCAAATGGCACATCTAGCTCAAAATACTTATGGTTAAGATTATAAACTTCGCTGTGAAATATAACATTTTGTAATGAGTTTGAAGAGAGGATGCCAGACAGCATTTTCTCTCTTACAAAGTAGGAACCTTCAATAATACATTTTTAAGAGAGTAATTTGTTTAATCCTGAGAGACAGCTACAATAATCTAAGGTCATTTAAGTAGAAAAGAAGCTGAAGAAAAAGTCAGACCAGCGCCACCTGGGTCAGAATAAACATTGAAAGAAGTAGCGTGTTAATACTTAAAGAATTTATTCATGCATTTTTTATAACTTCTAGCCTTTGTAGTTGAATGTAATGAATGGATCTCCAAGCGGTTGAGTCATCATGCCCGTAGCTGATGCCAGTTTCCAGGCATTAACTTTAATTATTGATGCTTTCCCTAATAGACGTGATGGCACATTTTTAAAGTAAAGGTTCTGTCTTACTAAAGGCATGCCCTAGCTGCTGGGCACACTGTCTGTCCCTGGCAGAGGTAAATGTGGAGCTTCCACTGGCTCTTTAAATTAAGGCCTTGTCTCTCTTTTTTTTTTTTTGTTCTTTAATTTCTCAGCGCAGTGCTTTCACCTCTAGGCTAGGTTGTCTTTGAAGAAGTTCATAAGTGGAGAAGCAAACCAAGTGTGAAGGGCTTGAGGGGTCTTTCAAAACATGTGAAGCTGCTTCAGAAGGCAGCATGATGCTCTCTTTACGGTTTCATGAGATTATTGAGCAGCAGTTTTCAGGCTGACACATGTGTTCCAAGAATTGTATCAGGAAGCACTTTGACAGAGAGGGTGATCAGCCATTGGGATGGACTGCCCAGGGAGGTGGTGGAGTCACCGTCCCTGGAGGTGTTTAAAGAAAGTCTGGATGTGGCACTTAGTGCCATGGTCTAGCTGATGTGGTGGCATTAGGCCATAGGCTGGACTTGATGATCTCAGAGGTCTTTTCCAGCCTCAGTAATTCTATTCTTCTATTCTATTCTATTTTTCAATGACAATGTTTTGTGCTTCATAGTACCTTGCATCTTCAGTATATGTTTCAGCATTTTGATTTTAAACAGTACCTTTTTAGGCAGGTAGCTGAGTGTGCCATTGATCAGACGAACAAGATGGGCAGTGAAAGGTGCAATGACTCAGGTATCAGATTTAGAGGTAAATTTTCAGTTAAAGAATTCCTGACACAAACTGAAACCAAAGTTATATCTTAATTTATAATGTTACATAAATCAGTGCAAACTCATTTGTAAATCCTCTGTTCTTTACCAGCAGCAGAGGTGGGAAGGTGAGAAATAGATAGTGTGGCCTTCTTTCTAGGTCTCCATAAGAAATGCCTGACAACAAATGACTTAATAAACTACCTCCCTGATAAGACATAATAAAAAGAGGAATATAGTTAGTGAGTAAATCCCCTTCAGATGCTGGGCACCTTAGTTGTCATGTGGACCAGGGATGTGGTTCAACACAGCATAGCCTGAAGGCCATGCTGGGCATGCAGCACATTAACTGCCTACTCAAGTTAACTGTTGTGTGGATCACTAACTCCTCAATGTGGAGCGGTCTCCTGGTCCAGATGGATACACCCTCCTATCTGGAATAGGTCCTCTTTCAGTTTGAGAGCGAGTGAACACACACAAGCTTTCACCAGCAAGGTTCAAATTGAGTCATGTGCTTTGACTGCAGCAGCCTTGAGAACAAAACCTAAACCTTGTGTGTAAGCTGTCTCTCTCATTACGTAAATATGATACAGTGGAGAAGAACCAGTGTGGCTTTTGTAAAGGTAAGTCCTGACCTGTGGAATTCTTGAGGTTCCTTGGAGGGATCTGTAGGCACATGGATAAAGACGATCAAGCTGAGGTGATCTTGGCTTTTCAGAGGCTTTTAAAACACAAACCTAGGAGTAAAGTTTGTGAAAGTACTTGGGGTTTAAATATTCATTTTGAAAATTCTGCTAAGTACCTGTTTATATCTTCAGGTGCCTAAATACTGTCAAATAACTGTCCTTAGGATTTTGCAGTATTCAAGGTCTTCAACCTTGAAACTAATTAACACCTCCTAGGAACCTGACACTAGCTTTCCCATCATCAGATTTACAGATATTTTGTTTCTTACTCTGCATTTTTCTGCAGACCTATATCTTTATGTTTTTTTCTTTCATGTTTTCAATCATATTCTTGCAGGTTTGCTATATGAAAAATACTGCATGATATGCAGCTTTCTAAGATAAAGTTTTATTTAAATAGCTGATTTAAATTAGAGAGTCAGACCTGGCTATAATGCTGCCAGGTGTTGTAGATAAGATGATCTATCTGTCTTTGTTCATTTTCTCTGGATTTTATTTAGCTTCATTAAGAATCAGGTCTAAACCCTACTGATACTAACTGGAGTCCTCCAGTTGACTTTTTGCTGTAGCATCAGATCATAATGAACAGACAACTGCAGAGTGCTGATAAATATTCTTATATAGTGAGACAGATTCATCTTTAACCATGTCCCATTCACAGAGATGCTGGGAATAAATTCACTTATGGCATTAAAAGCAACATTGAATTAATTAGAAATATGTCTGATTCGAAAAAAAATGGAGATAAAAGGCAAGTAGTGAAACATACATCAATTAATGATAAATATAATAACAGATACATCAAAGAGAAGTATAAAAGGGAAACAATAGAGATTTTTTAAAGTGTCTTAATTTTAGTTATGCTTCTCTATTGTACCTGTTTCTTGTATCAATCAGGGTTTGGGTTTTTTAATTTCTTTGTGTAAATATCATGGTAGTTGCCTTTCAGATAGAAACGAAAGTGCACGATGGCCATGATCTGAGGCTTAATACATGACACCCTGGGGCATGTTCATTAGTAATGTAAACTGCACTGCTGCTGGTTGCAAATAAATGAAAATGGGTATATTGGGTCCTATTTACAAATATCAGTCACATCAAACAGAATTAAAATTTGGTTTAATTGCACTTTGATTAAACTGGTATAAACTACTGGAAGAGAAACTTTTAATGGTTTTAAAATGCCTCTAAAGGTACCAGAAGAAGAGAAACTAGCTTTAAATTGAATGGAAGTTGTCAAGACAACAGTTCTCATATTTCTTACCAGCTAAAAATCCCAATTTTCATTTTCCTTCAAGCACAAAGTCTGTGTAAGCAAGAAATCTGTTCTGCACTGATCTACCTTCACAAGTCTTCAAAACTGGCTGTATTAATATTAAGCCTGTCATTTCCTGATTTCAGACTTCTGCCATCACTTTAATCTCTGCTTGCTTTTGTGGCTACCCTAGGATTAATAATTATTCTTTCTAGTTGCTGACGTATTTCGTTACATCTGCCCACAGGGGTTGTGGAGTTTCCTTCTGTAGAGATTTTCAAGCCCCACCTGGATGTGTTCCTGTGGGGCCTGCCCTGGGTGTCCCTGCTCTCTATGATCTCCAGAGGTCCCTTTCAACCCCTAACATTCTGTGATTCTATAATTTTATGCTTTTAACTTTTTCCATCTCTTCAATTAATTTTTTTTTCCTTTTAGAGACCCATGAACTTCCATGGTTTGTGCAGTAACTACCACAGGTGGCTAAGCATCTGGTCCCAAACCAGGATTTTCTTGTTATAAGGGTCTTGAGATGTGGTTCTGGTGGCAAGATCTCCAAAGCCAGGTCTGCAGCAAGGTGCCAAGTTAGTGAAACTGAGGGAAAGGTATTTCCTGAATAACTTCTGTGACCCAGCTTCTCCCTCCAGCCTTCAGCTCTTACAGGTAGCTGCTACTCCTCTTTGGTCCCCAAGCACCTCCTTTCACCTAGGGAACTGCACACACAAGTTCTTAGGATGCTTTTATATCCTATAGCATATACTAGAAATCAAAAAGACTTGTGTGCTCTCTGAAGGTGTGAGCCCATTCAGATTATTGTTCGAGGACTAATCCCTGACCATTTTCCTTTTCCAGAATCTAGCTTCTCTTTTTTGTATTACTGACCTTCTTTCAGCTTTCTTGAATTCTAAAATATGTTGGAGTGCTTGGCTGCTGAGGAATATAAATCATGTCCATCCATAATGCTTAATGTTCCGTTACCTCATTTGCTGTTTAGTTTTGCTTTTAGCTTTAAGCAGATTATTAATGTATACTTGTAGTTGGAGCCCCGTTGTGATATGGCCTTGCTTTTTACAACTCAGTCAACATTGGCTGAGGTAAAAGAATTTGTTCCCAGCATTATTTTCAGAAATGTGATGTGTTGAAACCTATCTTTAGATTAATTTTTTTTTAAATACCCCCCCTTAAAAATTTCCCTTTTTCTTAAGAAGATTGGAATCTGTCAGGTAATTTTGGCAGCAATTTGTGACTGAACTTGTTTCCATAATTTTTTTAAAGGCAAAAAAATTTGATCAAACAATATTTTTGTTTCACGTGTATAATGTAATTAAAATGTACATCTCATGTTAGAAGTAAAACTTTGCAGTAGAAACTTTAAACTTTCATTCTTGGAACAGGTTTGGGTTCTTTTGGTGTAAGCGATGAAGCAGACTGAGAAAAAGAGAGGTGCTCAGATGCTCAGTTGCTACCCTTATTAGTCCATGTCATCCTGTCCAACTGTTTCATGTTGTCTTGTCTGTTACCAGTATACTATCTGTGTGTAGGGAATTGCTTGTCCTGAAATTGGCTCTGTAGTCTCTCTTATGCCAGCACAAGTTTGTATTGGCTGTGCGGGAAACTGAACTGGGGATTTAATCCAAGTTGAAAATGATCCAACAGCAGCAGGAAGCAAGAAGCTCCCCAGACCAGCTTGGCCTCATAATTGCTTTTGCCAGCAAAAGAAGTTGATGTAGCTCCAGAAATGAGCAGCAGCAGGAGGAGGTGAAATAGCTTCTGGCTTAGTTGACCTTAAAGAAACTCTGGTGAGCAATCACACCCCAAGAAATGCAGATTTGGGGACAAATATGTATAGTACCCCAAACAGAAGAATCCTAACACTTTTACTTCCTCATTAGCACAAATAGATTGTATCTCTTGCTGGTTTACTATTTCTAACCACCTACATAAGGTTTATTGCCCTTAGTATTGCTGAAACATTAGTAATTGTAAAGGGGTTTCATGCACACTGAATATATTTCTCAGTGAGCAGCAAAACAATATTTAGTTGAGGTCAGGGTCTCAGCAGTGGAGTAGTTTCTTTCCACAAAGCTGCAGTTTTTAATAGACAGCTGGTGACATCTGGTGCCAAGATTACCAAAAGGGTTTCCCAGGGTGGGTGAAATCGTGTGTGTTCCAAAACGACTAGACAATGGAAAAAAGGCTCATGACTGGAATGATGCTTGTATGTTACAGAAGGTGTGTATACCCTGCTGGCAAGTTCTCTGCTGATTTTTTTTATTTACCTTCTACACTTGATTAACTTTGAAATTCCATGGCTTGTAAACTGTAAAAGGAAGTGTTCAGTTTCTTCCCTCTGTAGTAGCAATAAAAATTTAAATACCAGTCTGCACACTTTTACCTTTTTGTAGAAAGCAAGGAAAACCCTATTATTTTAAGTCAACTTAATTGTTTTGAAATAACTCTGTGAAATAAAAAAATTTACTTAATGAATCTTAACCTCTTTGCCTCAATTTACATGTTTAAGTAACTATGGAAGAGACATATTGGGAACTAGTATTGGCCCAGATTAGAGCCCATTAGAACCCCTGATCGCTCACAGACCTCAGCAAATTCTGCATTGCCTTCACCTGGTAGTCAAATTATTTCAGAGAAGAAAATAAATAAATCAGGGAATCCAGTATCTTGGGGAGGAGACCTGTCCACCAGATGGTGCTGCAGAATAACTAATGGGCCCAGGCAGGGAAGAAAAATTAAACCCACTTCGTGAGAGCCTCTTAAAAGGATTAGTGGTAAGAAAATTATAATGTAATTGGAGGAGGAACTAAATGAACTGCTGAAATGGCAACTTTTATTTTTCTTAGAATGGATATGGTATTTTATAAGCAAATAAGTCAATCTTCTGTATTCTCTATTCTTACAAGTCTGCTGAAAACAGGTATAAAACATTAAAGTATATTATGCAGTAGAGTTCCCATTTTTGTTTACATGTTTTTATGTTTTACACATTATATAAGTATAGAAATTTATATTCATAATTACATCTGAAATCTAATAACTGTAGTTGTGTACTGATACTTCAGTAGGAGATTTTGATTTCACAACTTTTAGTTCATACATGTTTGTATAAATTTCTCACGATTTAGCCATTTCAGCATGATATTATGGGCTCCTTAAAGACAGATGTTTATGTCTATAGCAGAAACCACTGTTGTTGCTGAAAGAAATCTGGTGTAATATGATCTTGGCACAAACCTTTTAATGTTGCATTTTTTACCTGCCTTGGCTCTTGATAGATGAATGATGATGACTCGCATGGCATGTGCTAAAATAACCTTACAAGAACAAGAATCAAAAAAAGAAAGGGTTCTGGCTTCATAGCTTGATGAAAATGAAAGGATGCTGTCTAGACTGTTGTTGAGAAGTAACCGTTCGGCAATAGCTCAACAGATGTAAATACAACCTGTATCCAGAGTTTTAAGTGGAAGTAACCTCAAACACCTTCAGACACATGTCCAATCTCATCTTCTTGTACTTTCTAGCTCACCAAGCTTCCTTATGTTGATCAGATATTGTTGTGGACTTGGAGAGATTTTAGTTGAGGCACTGTTACTGATCTGTGTGAGACCAAGAAAGACCTCTTCCAATCAATCCATTGCCATGTTACCTGCCCAAGAGGCAAGAACACTTCAGGGGGCAGCTGCCACTCAGGCTTCACCCACAGCAATACTGGAGGGGGCAGGAAACCCCTTCCCAGGTTAAGCTGTCCCTGGGTAACCCTGTATAACATCTTCTAATGAACCTTGGATAGCCTCTAGTTAGAAATACTGATTTTTCCTGAAGGAGGTGAGAAGAAAGTCATCTGAGAAGACTTTCTGTATCGTCATCCCTTTCAGATTTCAACTCATGCTTATCCACGTCCTGATGCTGCAAATAGATAGCAATGTAATAATTTTGCAAAGCTCCAGTTTGACAAGCCAAGCTCAGGTAGCCTTATGTATCACACTAAAATACAAGCTGTTGAATTTTTCCCCATTTAATTCTTTGTACACAGAGGTCTCATAAAGGAATAGTAAAACCTTGAAAATTTTCTTATCTCTTGGTAGTAACAAAATGTCTATGATTAGCCCGTATCCTGGGCTAAACTACAGCAGTTGCTCTATCACTCAATGACCCCTTCCCAGGCAAGAAGGGGGATTGGGAAAAGGAGAGGAGACTCACAAGTTGAAATAAAAACAGACTTAATGGAAAAACAAAACTAAAACAATGCCAGTATAAAGTAAACCAAGTTATACTCACCCCAGCAAATGGTTGCAATAAACAGGACTACAACCCTCAAGAACAGGAAGAGCCAGTCAATAAACCCCCTCATCTGCCACAAACTTCCCCCTTTATACCGAGCATGGCATTTATGGGATGGGATACACCTGTAGCCAATGCAGGTCAGCTGCCCTGGCTGGCTCCAGGTTGCTAATGGCCTGCAGCTCATGGCTGGCCTGGGATTCTATCCCGGTGAAACCAGGACATAAGACTAGAAATTTTTAGACTTGTGGATCCTTTTTTGTTGTTATTCCAAAGAAGTTGTCAGCCTTAGCTTTGAACATTTTAAAAAAGATATTCCAAAATTTTATCTTTTTTCTTTTTCCCCCAGTAGAAATCTACCATTCCATGCTGAATTCTGTCACTTTTTTTAGATTCCCAAATAGTTTCTCTTGCTGAAAGTCATATATATTTGCATGTCTTTTTGTCACTGATTTTGCAAGTCATCTACTTGTCACTATTTTTTTCTCATGAGGAGAGACATTTTCATTTCATGATAACGCTCATTGTCCTTTTCTCAAATCCCATTGCTACACAGTCAGACTTTCTCTGTATCCTTGCCTACTTTCACCAGCACTTTTCTGCCAATTGAGATTTTTCTATTTTTTCAACACACACACAAAGAGATTTTGACAGTAAATGCCTTTGTCCTGAGAAATTCACAAATTACCTCCTTCCTATCCTACCAAAGAAAAAGGCTTCAAAGTTTATAGTTCATCTAGTACATCTATACTTGAGTTCTGCTGCCTCCCAAGGCGTCCAAAACCTGATTTTCATTTAATAATAAATGTAAAAAACCACTGTAATAAATTAAGCATTTGTTTCATTATATCCCGAGATGTGTCACTGTATTGGTCCTTTCTCCAACCCAAATCTGAGTTTTGTGAGGTTGTTAATTTTTCAAATATTGTAAACAGAGAATTAAGAAGAAAAATCTCACAAAACTGAATTTTTTTTGGAAGTAAACCTGTTGGCTTGAAATAAGTTGAAATCAGAGATTCAATTTAGTTTAATTTTGTTAAAGATGCTGTCCTATTTGGCCAGTCACCACAGAAACATATTCACATTTTCATGTATCTTTCTGCTTTCAGTGCTCTTGCATTCCCTCCACTTCCTTATTTACAATGCATCTTCGGTTCCTCCTCATCATCCCGCGACTATTTCTCTCTACCACTAGGCATCAGCATTGCTCTCACTATTTCAGAGTATTTCCTAGCTAAGAAATGCTTCTGTTTAACTTCAGCCCCAGCAAGGAAATGATTCACTGGTGGACTCTAAATCATCACTCGAGTGCATTTTACAGGGTGCCAAACCCACAATCCAATGATCAAAAAAACCCCCAAACAAACAAAAATACCCCAGTTTCTCTGGAAGTATTGAGTATTGTGGAAGAACATAAAAAAACCAAAAAATAAGAAACAATCAGAAAAATTAGGTAACATTTCTGGAAAGGTAAAGGGCAAAACGAACAAATCTGGAAAGTCTAGAAGGAGTTCTTGTTATCTGAATCATCTGGCAATGGTGCTGGACTATGTTAGGCACAATTGGTTGAATACTTCACTCTGGAAAAGACAGAATTGCTCGTTATATATTTCCATTCTCTTTTGGGGAGGAGTTCAGCTAATGGAGATCAATATTTTCTGGGATGCTACAGAAATAATTTTTGTCCTGGAAGATTAGAATAGAATTTTAATAATAATATGCTCTTGTATCCTCCCTTCAGGGGTCTTTGGACAACTTGTGTTGACTAAGCAAATGTTAAGATACCAACCAAGTCTAAAGATGTTGGAAAAAAGCAGAGTGATTGAATTGCTTGGTAATTTGGATACAGTTTTTTGTTATTTTTGTTATAGTTACACAAAAAGATATGGAGAGCAGGAGGGGCATTTTTACAGGTCATTGCATAGCATCCCAGGGAATAGGAAACCTGGAAGTGCTGCATCTTTGTGACAGAAAGGCAACTGAGCATGAAATCCCATGGCAATTTACTGGGCAAGTAGCCACAAGATCTAATATTAATCTGTGAGTGTATATAAGTATATATATATATATATATATAGTAGGACCTGAATTAAAGAATAATATTGAAAATCTGGGAAGATTGAGAGGGGAGGATGCAGGACTGGTTAAAGAATAGGAAATCCTCGTTTGCCTGCTGTTGTGTGAAGTAATTTGGAGCGCAGGATTCCCCAGACATATGGAGAAATGAGCTGAGCCCTTGAAGCAGTAATCTGAGTGTCTGGCTCAGACTGGCTTCCTGCTGAGCCAGGTTTGGTGCCTTGGCATCCCCATCACAGCTAATCTGCACCTGGGCAAACTGGTGACAGGCAGGTGTGAGCTGCCCTCATGAAACATCCCAGTGACCAGAAAATGAAACTGGACAAGTTCAAGTAAAAATAAGATGTGTTTCTAAAAATGGAGAGCTATTAACCATTGAAACTACCTCCTTGAGCTCGCTTCTCTGCCAGTGGAAATACGTGTAGCAGAGGTAGACTTCTTTCTTCCTAAAGATAAATGTTAATTGAGGCAGGAATTAATTTCTCCTTGTTTCTTTGGGTGGCTGTTTTTCTGTTGCAGCTTTTGTTCACGTTGAAAAACAATAAAAGCACTTCAAGTAAGTATTTGAAAACTTAAAATACTTGCTCTGTAGTGCGTTTATAAATTAATAAGGCTTTGCTTTCAAAAAATTGGTATGATTGTTGTTTTACTAGACATAGCCAATAAGTACAAAAGGTAGACAGTTATATTCTCAACATGGTATCTGTTTATCATGAAATTTATTCTACTGCATTTATGCTAAGATTTTTATACTATACAGCATTGTTTATATATATTAAAGTGTAAGGCTTCATGTAAGAGCATATTTAAGAACTTTAAGAAATATTTTACTAAGGAACCAGTATTGTTCTGTTCTGCTATCTCCATTTTAGCAATTTAGACAAGACGGTTTATCATTTAAAATGATGGAATAACTTTAAGTGTAGAAATGCTTAAAATCCTTGACTGCATAGGCACAAATCTACCTATGCATTAAAACTGACCAAGGCCAAGCACCATTCCCTGCTAAATATACAGCCACCAAATAGATTTTATCTAGAAAGAACCTTAGCAATTAGATGCACTGTGGAGCACTTTGATGTGTTCATAATTACATTTATGAAAAAATTATGGCTTGCAGCACATTTGGCTTTAGTGAATAATGGGCTTGTCCAGAGGAACAGACCTAGGAACACACGCTCCACGTTGCTCTGACATGTTCTTGCTCGGAAGGACAGTAGCTGTCGGTGATAGCACAGCCCTGGGCTCAAGTGCCTCCCTCCCTTCCAGGCACAGTCAGTGCTAATGTAGTTACGTGGCTTCTGGACTGCAGTTTGCACACAGCTGGCTTGAAGCGTAGGCAGAGCATGGTTGCATCCATCTGGATAGATTTGTCCTGTGGTACTCAGAAGAGAGGCACCAGAACAGCCTTCCAGCAGCAGCAGGTGTGGCCAAGCCTCCCTAAACATCTGACTCTGCTCTGATTTATACGAAACTTGTTGAGCTGATGATTGGAATTATCCAATATTACTTCCTGATCTTCACAATGGAAGATGCCCTCTATCCTTTGTCCTATGGAATTTGACCCTATGACTTAGCCAAACTCAACACACTCAAAGCCTTGGTAGTTTTGATGGCACCCCACGCACATCTCAAGCTCTCTGCTGCATGATCAAACACAGCTTCGAGCATCCTGTTGTCTTGCTGGGAGATAGGAAGCTCCTCCAGGGTAAACTCACAGTGGCTTATCAAGGATGTGCAAACCTCCAAACAGGTGCATATGCACCTAATAAAATAAAGCTGGTGTTATTTCTTTTCTGTATTACAAAATAAACTGTGGGTAAGCGTGTGTGCGAGAAGAGGAATTTGGCATCGAAGGTATGCCTCGAGCTATTCTTTCACAGCAGGCACTTTAAATTCACATTTGCCTGGTCCACTTACTACCAAACTGGCCGTGAGAGTCAAAAGACAAAATTACTTCAGCTCAGAAATCTCACAGACATAACTGCCTCCAGGGTTGGCTCTGCATCCCATTTCCACAGGCTGCAAAGGGTGCCTCGGGTCACCTCTCTCTGCGTGCTGTTTGAAAATCCTTCTTCATGCCAAAGCAAGAAGCTTCTCTGTTGCCCTTTCGTGCTCTCCCCTGGATTTTATCTCGCTTTTGGGAGAGCGTTGATTGACTGAAAGGGATGGGAGTGCTTCTCACCCGGCATTTCTGAGCTTCTGAAGGTAATACCTTAAAAAAAGTCATAGGCTTACTCCTCTTTCCCTCCAGTTGCCACTGTTACCCCCAGAGTCTCCCTTTTGGTCCTAGATATGGCAGAGGAATTGCTGTGGCATCAACCTTTGCTGATTCCCTTTTGTTCTAAAGGCCCTCGTACACTGCCACAAGGGTGAAGTTGTTTGTGAGGAATGACACCGGGAAAACGATCAGATTGAATTGTTATCGCTTTGCAATGTAATACAGTTTTGTTAAGCGCCAGATGTATCATGAAATTAGACCTCATAAAGCATTTAGCAGGTCATTTCTAACGTTATTCCATATTTGTCTAATTTTTACAGGGAGGTTTTCTTCCTTTCCCTGAGCCCAATTTAATTTAGAACAAAAATAGTCTGGATTTTACAGGACAGAAGCCCTAAAAAATTGAATTTTTTAGGGCTTCTGGATATTAAAAAAAATCGAATCAGGTACCTTATGATTACATCGGTCCTTCCTCTGCAGATCTCCTTGAATTGGCCATATGACAGTATAATTTCCAGATACTGCGGCTTGGTTGGAAAAAGAGTAGATCCCACGGAAACCAGATATAGATGTAATTATTAACATACAGACTGTTATTGTGACAGCATTATAAAGCTCCAACCATATTAAACCGGATAGGTTTAACGAAGGCAGACAGCGGAAGACGCCGCGTTGCGCACACAAGCTTCCTGCTGCCACCTCCCCTTTTCTCAACATCATCTTTCCACCGCCCCTCTTTGTCCTGACGTGGCTGGTTTCCGTGGCAGGGACGGCTGGAGGCAGCTGCCAGCATCTCAAGTCCTGCGCGGAGACCAGAGCATGTCGGGGCTGATTTTGTCCCCGCTCGGCATCATGTCTGCACGTGCTGTACAACTCACTCTTTTATTCGTCAGTTCACAAGGCTACTTGAATCTGAATGAGGTATATGCAGTGTGTTTTACGACCTGGGTGCTTGGTGTCTCCTACCTGCACTCCTCCAGGCTGCATTTTGATCCTACACTCACAGACAGTTTGCTCCGCACAGAATAAGCTCCTGTTGCCACTATCTGTTAGTTACAGAACCACGTACGTGTTGTACCCCACCTTCGTCCAGAGCTAAGCAAAAGCTACAATGAAGTAGGTTACAATTACCTGGTCATTCGATAATGTCAGCTGCAGCTAGACGAGTTAAAACAGAGCCCCGGGGCGGGGGGGGGACAAAGCCAGGAGGTCTGTGCAACCACCTCACGTCTCTGAGAAAGAGCCAACCGAAGGTGTGGTGGGAGGTATGGCACTGCCTCTGTATTTCAAGCTCAGTTTTCATTGTTACTGGCTTTATGTATTACAGGGAGACCTTGAAGATCCCAATTAAAAAGAGTAATTCGCTTTTATTTCAGTAAAAACATAATTTCGTCTAAATGCTTTGGATGGGAGTAGGAGGTTTATTAGGAAGCATAAAACCCTGGTTTGTTTTTCAACAGGAGATTCGCAGTGCCCTTTTCAGGATTAAAAAAAAAAAAAAAAAAAGAGGCTATCTTGCTCACTGCTCCCTGTGGAGATATCACAGACCAGATCCGGCTAGTAAAAAGTAACATAACCAAATATTAAAAAAGAATACTTTTTTTTTCTTGAAACAGTAGGGAGAATTTGTTAATAACTAGGTGCAAATGTAGCCAGTTCTAGCAGCTCAGAAAATCACTGCTTTGTACCATGATTACTGTATTGATCTGCCTTGATATGCCATTGTTACACTGCTAGCATTTTCCTGGATTTATACTGCAGGTTCTAACTTTCCAAGTGCAGTGAAGTTGCCCCTGATCTACGCTGCCCTGGCTGACTGCAGAACAGGCTCTTAAAAACTCCATCTATAACTAAAATGTGTACCACACGGCTGCTAACACTGCTACACGAGTGAGCAATGGTATGTTTCTACTGATGAGGCTTCAAATTTCTCCGTGAACCAAACTAATATGTTAAAAAACTAGTTTCCAAGTCAACTTCTTGCAGTTTGCAAGGCACAAATGTCTTCCATTTCTATGGCATGAAATTGCCCGAAGGAATTTTGGAGATTGCTTTGCTTCCGAGAATTTGTACTTTTTCGGTTTGTTTTCTTTAGGACAGGAGCAAGAATTATCCCTGAAAGCTCAAATGGTCACTGTACTATCAGTAAGTATATAAAAGATACCTGCTTTCCAGAAAGTACATTTCAGCCATTATAAGACATGGTGTTGAGAGTTGCTAGGAGGATGCTAATGAAACGTCTGACAGCCATAGAACTGAAAAGGATAATATGTGAAAGCAGCAAGCAGCAGAATAGTTGCATATTTCAAATGACACCACAGCCCTTGCTGAAGAGTTTTGCCTCTGCTTGGAAAATGGTCATAAAATGCTGTATTCTTGTTCTTGAGTTTAGAGTCTGGCTCTAAACAGTGGCTGAGAATTGAAGCTTTTCATGTTCCGAATACAAGGTGGGGATTTTCAGGGCAACATTTTGTCTTGATATCCTAGTGGTACTAAACTCTTGTTTCCTTAACCTTTGGGTCCTTTCTGCCATGTGCAGCCCAGGGGTAGGGTTCTGACTGCCTCCACAAACGAGCATGTGAACCAAGTACCTAAATATGACCAGAGGGCTCCAGATTGTGAACAGGAATGGGGAAGGGAGAAGTGTGGTGAGTTTGCTACTCACCTTTCAGGCCTGATAATGAATTATCCAGTATTTTAAGGCATCAAAGACTCAGCAAAGCCTGTGCTTGCCTCTACTGTTCCCGGGTGGACTTCTTAAGCTGTGATTTTTGTTCTGCAATAGACCTAAAGCTCCTCCATGCATGAGGAATATTTACGGTCCATGGTGCAATGTATCCACAGTGATCAGATATTCCCCTTCCCCCTGTCTCTCCCTCCTCCCCTGCACAATTAATGGTTGCCTTGTTTTTATTGCAGGAAACCAAAATGTAGATGAGCCCCCCAGCTGTATAACGTAGATTACCCTAGGAACTGTCATTTGGATGCTTTCCTAGACAGCAGGCGATAAAGGTTTAAAGTTTCATAGGTTGAAAGGATCTCCCCTATTTCCATGTCTGGGCTTTCATATAAAGCAGCCTCTGCATAGCTCAGTGCAGTCAGGATGCACGGTTTTTTTCTCATCTCTCCAAAAGCAAAATTACAGGTACTTAGGAGAAGTGTCCAGCACATGGCTACATCTTGTTACTCAGACTTCAAGCACTCAGTGAGAACTGGAAGTAGACTTAACATCTCAGTAATCAATCATCAGAGGTTTGTTAACTATGAAGAGTCTTTCAGGGCTGCAGAGATGATTGCTGGTACCCCAAGAGCCATCTGGGAAACACTGTAGCTTTCCAAAGCCAAGACTTATAGCTAAGATTTCATATTTTGATTAAAGGCTGATTAAAGAGCCCAGGGCATGTGAAAAGGAGAGCACCTTCTACAAATATAAATGTCCTGGGTAACAGGAGCAACCTTAGCATATATTGGTGATATTTGCATGTTAATACTGTAGCTAATATTGTACACGTATTTCCTTCATCATTTAATTTGTTAGGGTAAAAAAAAAATAAAAATCAATTTTCCTTAAAGCAGAACTGGATGGACACCTGCAATTGTCAGGTGAATTCCTCACAGAGCAGACTGTCTTATGCAATTTTTTTAGATGGGAGACTCAAACACAAATCCAAAACACTTGCAGTTTTAAAATTGCTAGTAGAATGCTGGCCTGGCCTTCTTGTATTTTGCTGCATAAATACTGATAAAATGCATAATCGTAATAAATATGTTTTACTAAGATCGAGCCTAGTACTGATGTGAGTGGTTTGATTGATTTGTACAGGAAGCTGGTCCAGTCAGGTACTGCTGAAATAATGTCTCTTTATTATGATGATTGCTTTTTATTTGTTCGTTTCTTTATTCGTGTAGTGCTGATGTTATATATGTGGCCAGGCAGGGAAAGTATCTAAGACATAATATTAATCAAGTTGTACTTAAGCACATTCTAGTTTGATATGGAGGAATTGTAAGTATGCCACCGTTGTTAATAAATCTTTAGCCAAAACTGAACAAACACAAATTTTTTGGAAAAGAAAAAATGCTTGCAGAAGTCACACAATTATTCAGAATTAATCACGCTAATTTTTAACTCGGATGTCCTCATCCTATCCTGGTGTTCAAGCTGTAATATTACACCATGTGAAATAAGGACATTATGTCTAATTGAAAAACTCATGCCAGAATTTATTTTATTAGAAGAGAATTTAAAAAGTCAGGGAAAATGAATCATTTCCTAAATTAATTAATGTATCACTTACTAACTGTCATTAAAACCTCGTTAATTTGAGCCAGTGACAAAGCTAATTAAGAAGATACATGTGCTTCTAAAAACTAATGAATATTTTACGCACTTTGTTCCTTTAACATCTTCCTCAATTGATTTAATAGACAACAGCAGCATCGTGTCCTTCTCTGCTGGCCAGAGGAGCCTTTGGTGACCCAGCACGGAGTGGTAATGAGGTGCTGCAGGCAGATGTGACAGACAGCAGGCAGCTCTGACAGCGGGCAGCCCTTCTTGGAAGAGACAGCTCTGTTAAAAAGCCAAAGGGTGAAAGCAGAGTCTCTGAGTGCGGGCAGATCTCTCTCATCATTGGCACACGGCCGAAGTCAGAGGCTAGTACTAAGTCTAGTAACGTTAATGCAGTTATAGAAACTATGGAAATAGCAAAAGTCTTGTTTCCCCAGCTACCTGTTTAAAATGTTCTTGTCAGAGGATTTGTTCTGTTGCCATCAACAATTTCAATAGCCGTGTTTGCATATGGGAAACAGATTCCTCTCCTATACCCAGCCTAATGTTCTTCTATTGCTTTACAAAATATTTCTGTTACCTGTCAAACTGTACAGTCTCTTTTGGGGTGTTTTGTCATCAGTGTAGGTGAAGATTTTACTCTGGTAATCTCGCTTTGTGATTATTTTTACAAGAATTTAAACTTTTTTTATAAACACAAAAATATGTGCCTAGCAAGATCTTAGATTCACTTTCGTAGTGTACCCATGCAGAAATAATGTGACTATTAAAACAAATAGAGTTCCCTTCTATTATATTTCTACAATAATTTAAAACCACATTCCATTATTAGTCCCTTCTTCTTTTTCTTTGCTTACTCTTTTCCCCCAAAATAATAAAAAAAACGTAAAATCATGCAACCCCTCTCTCCTCAGTCTCACAGATACTACTTATTGCTTCTGGAACCCTTTTTTTAAAAAGACTAGATGTTATTTTGAGCCTGGTGGTCAAGGTGCAGATGTTCTTCGCAATATTTTATGGACCTAGAATAGCTGAGAGATTACCATATAGCATATACCACGTACCTTCCATCTTGCTGACATCAGGCTTTTAGTCCAAATGTCTTCACCAACATTGGCTGTAATGCTTTTTAGCTGGTGGAGATCTCACCATAAAATTTTGTACATGTGTGCGATTGCATAGGGAAGTGGACATTTAAGAGAACAGCCTAATACTATACAGAATAGTATAGGTTGTTTGTTACCAAGACAATACTAACAAATTAGTACAAGCGTAACACACTGAAAACCAGAAAATTTGGCCACTACCTTATAAAGAAAGTCTTGGAAGAAGAAGGTGAACGGTACACCAGGGAGGATAGCCTCATGATAGGAATTGAATAGTGAATGGGATCTGAAGCCACTTAGTTGTTCGTGCGCTGAGACTGGGGCACGGAAATGTCTGGCAAATTAAAGCAGCTTGACATTTTTTTGCTGTGTCTCACCGGATAAATCGAGAAGTTTCAGTCAGAGGTACAGTCGGTCTCCTTGTGTTCTAAATCACAAAGGCGAGAAAATGACTTAAAAAGCCAGAAGTAACACCCAGCTGGACAGAAGGGCCACACTCCTGTTCTCTCCTGAGAGCCTTCCAGTGCGCTGCGCACATCTGGAGGCAGAGGCAGCTCATGAGTTACCTTGCAGAATTAGGGCTTGAGCCGTAGGAGCTTTTGAGGTCTGCTGCTGCTGAACTACAAAGCGGATCACAGGCTATTTCTGAAAGCTGTGGTTTCTGCCCCACTAACTTTCTACATTCTACAGCGCAGCATTTTATGAGCCTCTGCGGTGTTACCAAGATTGCCGCGAGCCAGAATTTGTGGAATTTTTAGGCTGAAAGCCATTCTGTTTCATTGGGGAGTAAAATAATAAAATGCTGTTCCTGCGAAGCTTGTCAATGCGCATTTAGGCAAATCAGTTTGGAAACTTCTGTGCTCATTAATGGAATGGAAAAAAAATTATTTTTAAGTGCTCAGCTTTACCTTAATCTGGCGAATGTTTTATTTTCATGTCGTCATGACTACTTCCACAAAAAACAAAAATACAGGCTTGATTGACAAGATTTTTAGAGATGTTGTTTCTGTACAGTCCCCAGTGGCTTTAAATGGAAATCTGTCTGGTATAGCCGAAACTATAGCCTCTTCATTCTGCTTCAGAGATTAATACTTGTGTGGGGAAGTAAAGGCAGGACACAGGGGTCCATTTAGTAGTGAGAACCTATAGGCTCTTCGTAGCATTTGTAAACACACACAAGTGCAAACAAAAATATGCTCAACGTACGAAAACTGAAGTACAGGCTAATAATATATCCCTTCTTTTACTAAGTATAAAGTAGTGGAGAACAATCACTTTAGAGGCAAAAATTGTACAAAAATTAACATTCATTAAATTATTAACATTGCATATATAGAATTCTAAAAAAACAACTTGGTACCAGGCTTATACTACGTGATTGCCATGTTGGCCAATATTATATCTGAACTTCTTCGCTCGCGGTGAGTCTTTTTTTATTCTGTTTTTTGTATGTGTGTGTGATTTGTAGAGTTTCACTTGCAGCAAATTAGCCCCTTCCAAGCAAAATAAATATTTCATATTAAAAAAACCAAACCCCTTTCTGATTGTAACCAGTTCAACTGCAGACCTTGTTTGTTTGGCGCTTATACCAGGTCTTGGACAATTGATCCCTCATCAACAAAAAATGACTGCAGGGCTGAAAATAATAACAGCACATTGAGACATTTTCTTAGGTCCTCCAGCATGGGCTGGGGAGTGACTCCTTCAGCTGTTCACCAAGGCTTCTGTCACCAGCTGTATCAGCAGAGGGATGTTTTGTGCTGTATTGTTCAAGATGTGAGTTAGAATTCACAGTCTCTGGCCCCTGGCTGGCAAGCACTGAAGACAGCTTGCTCGGGGCCACACAGAATTCAGTAACATTAGCTTTTAGTCTCCCTTAAAGAGGAGATTTCCCTACGCTTCTACCTTACAAAGCCTAAAATCTGAAATGTGAGGATGCACCATGTGACGGCTGGAGGTGCAGCAAGCACTGTCACCTTTCTACGTGTGCTGCACTCACTCCTCCCAACTGCAGGGTTTCTAAAGGTGTGATGGAGCTATTTGAGAAATGCCAAGCTACCGCATGTGTTAAATCAGATCCTGGTTTTGGAAGACTGATAATTCTCCACAAATAACTGCAGTTGAAGCTACAGCAGCTTCTCTTTAAATCCAGGATAAGTTTGCTTAGCAAAACTGGCGTGTCCTGAAATCTGGCAGCTCCAGAGAATATATTTAATTTTTATATCATTTCAAACCAAAGCAATTGCCATAATTGTATCAGCAAAATGTCTGTGCGGAATATGGATGATAATCTCATTTGGTTTTACTTTAACCTGTCTCTAAATGCATACTTGTTCCTTGCAGATTTCATTAAGATTAATATGAACCCATCATTTTCCAGACAGAAGAAGGTATTATTCTGAATGGTAGCGTATTTTGCCTTTCTTATCTCTTGTCTACAGATATTTAATGCAAGATGTTAGTTCTTGCACCTTGTCAATTCTCTGCTTGGATTTAGTTATAATCTAGGATCTGATATTGGTGGTAAATACAGATCACGTGGTGATAAATGCAAGTGCAAATTAAAGCAGTATTTGACCTCAACAATGCATGGGACCATCTAGGAAAAGGCTTTTTTATATCATTAATTTATATATTTTTTAACTTTTAAGTCCTCCACCCATTAGTAAGGCACCTGAGTGCATGTTTATTCCTAAAAAGCAGAATACCTAGGAAAGCACTCTCAAATCCAGACGAGTGGCACTTGCCATGATAGACATCCACCAAGAAAGAGCATGATTAGTGAAGAGAATGCTAGTCTGAAGGTTGGGAGCATGTTAAAGACCAAACTCATCATTGAACAGATAGAGAGATGCACAAGGCATTTTTCACCTTTTTCATTTTCTTTTTGGAAACCCAGGATGGTGATTACTTACTGGTGAACAGATGTTTTCACTTTCAGGGAGTGGAAGGGTGATGATGCTCTGGTGTGCACTCATGGGAAACCATTCACTTGTGGAGGTAAAAGAGCATGGAGATGTATGATGTGCACATGGGTGCTGGTGATTCTGCGGAGTATGGTCCCATTCCACCAAATACCAATGGGATGTTATGGATGGCTGATCTTCAAACATCATGAGCCTGCCTGTTCAAGTAAGACCAATTAAATCTGAAATAGTTCTTGCTACTTTGGCTAGATTTAATGCTGAAATCACACAGACTGCTTTATAGGAACTTACATTCTTCATCTTAATTTTTTTTTTCCTAATATTTCTATTGCTAAGAACAAAGTTGCTTTAACTTTGTTCATCCTAGAAGAGCAATAATAAAATGAAGATGGAGTGGTGCTCAGAAATACCAGCTGGGGAAATGTTCCAAACTGTTCATGTATCTTTAAAAGTCATTTTGAAGTCATTTAAATGCCTTTTCTGTACATTTACTGACTCTGATGATTAATACTTCTGTGAGTCTGATTTTTATTGACTACAGAAATCACTGACATCAAAGCTACATCGCTACATGTCTCAATTCAATGTACCATCGTAACACCTTGAGCTAAATTACAAAAAAACAAGTTTTGCAAACAGCCCAAATGTTCTAATCTAACAAAAATATCATGTCTTTTATTTTTGGTTCGAGCTAACAAATGCGATCGGTATAACTTCCTTGAGATAAAATAGTTGGATTATTTTCAACATTCCCACAGTTCAAAACAAGGCAGGCGTTAGCAAATTAGCACATGACAATTTAAAAATACTAGTTTAATAGAAGTTTAAATACAGATTTTTGCCGAAAGAGTTAGCAATTATTAACAAATTATTAAGAAATCAAATTATTACTGAATTACTTCACGTTAGGATTATAAAGACTTTATGGGCAGTAAAACAAAGGAGTATGATCGATGGCATGTATGCTTCTTACTGGTGGTGGCTAGTAGATGTGCATATGTGCCACAAGGCAAAAGCAGACCATCTCAGACAGATCCTTGTTTCTCTGAGCTTGCAGCATGTCAGCAATACAAGGTAGGCCTTGAACAGGAGGATTTTTTCTTGAAAAGTCACTGTAATATTTTTTTATTTTTTCCATTAAGAATAAGTCTATTTACTTGCCCCAGCAGTTCACCCAGATTGGAAGGTTATCCAACTCACCTGCGGGTTCAGCCCGAGTGCTTGTGCCCTCTGCGGAAGTTACACGATGTGAGGCATGTGTCGAGCGGTGCTGACCTCTCTGTGGTTAGTACAGGGAACGTAAAAAATTAATGTAGTGTCAGACACAGGCTGAACAGCAGAGATCAAAGGGGTGAACCATCTGGTGGCTGTCATTCTCCAAGATGCAGCGGGTCAGTGTGTGCTAGGGGTTCCTGGGAATGCGCAGCTGGAACAAGTGAAAGAATAAGCAGGAAACTGATTTCTGAAACCAGCGTTTCCCAGAACAAGGCTACTATTTTAACCCTCACACCTTCGCAGGTGAAAGAGGTTGCAGAGTGGACTGAAGTTGCTGTCTGGCCTCTTGCTTTCAGTCTGTAAGCATCCAAGTGAGTCTGGAGGTTCGCACAGTCCAGCAACCAACTGGGCATGAATCATGACTCCTGGCTTCCTGTTGTACCACTTTACATATCCTTACGCACCTTGGAGGCTTCTTTTTCCTCCTCTGCACTCTGAATAAATAACTGCTCATCCAGTTAATGTGGGAAGGGAAATTAGGAACCATCCTACTTCAACACAACGCTCTCTTCGTTTCCGTGCCATCCTAGCATTAGCTCAGCCTACCTCTGCAGGGAGCCATAATACCTTCCTAACCACAACGCTTACTTAAAGTACTTTGCAGTGCTGGTTTAACAGCTCAGATGTTCCACGTGTATTTTGACATTTCTGTAATGCTGTGTGCTGGATTTCTGAGTTACCTGCTAGCTGGCAGGTAAAAATTATTTTGCAGTTATCTCCTCTTTACTTGTTCATACTGACAGAGGTAAAACATTATTTAAGTGAACTACATCTGAGGCGGACCAGCATTTGACTAGAAGTAGTTTGCTGAAGTTGCTGTAAATGAAAATGTGGAAGTATAGAAGTTGTATACTGTGATTTTTATATATGAACTACGGGAAAAAATAGTGGATTTCATCCCAGAATATCTGTGCTACATGAAAATATTAATAAAACATTAGTAACTGGAAACAGAAGAAATTTTTTCCACTGTAAGAAGTGTTTCTAAATTTAAAGAAAAAAATACTTCCATGGTTTTCTGGGAGAAGACAAAGAAAACTGAAGTAGCTTGGAGAAGAGTATGAGATTACTAATACCAGCAGTCCCCAAAATGATACGGTGAAAATGGACATGGTAGAAAAATACATGTAAAGGCTGCCATTTGTGAGGAAACATTTTGAGAGCTGGCAAGCTCTACCAAGCCACCTTGCATCTTGCAGGTCAAGGAGGGGACCTTGCAATATATGATGCAAAATCCTTCAGCGCTTGAGCCTGGGAGCAAAGGCAGAACAGGGACGTACCCACTAGTGCTTGCACACTGAACTGGTCTGTGATGGAGCGACCAAGTGGGGCTTGTTAAGGCCTTGTAATAGATGAATTCCAGACTCGGTGGAGATCTGGCCTCTGCGGTGTATGCTTTAGACATCTTTTTCCCTTGTGTACAGACACTGACTTTTCTTGGTCTAGGTGGAAAAGTGCTTTGATTTCGTTTGTGCACCTTGGCTCTATTAAGCACCAGAAACTTTGTGCTAAAAAATACGGGAGCTAACCAGGGAGTATATGCACCACTTTGCAGAGATGCCCTTTTTACTTCCCCTGTTGAGCCTACGGTCAGCCCACTGCAGCTCTCCTCTGTATTAATACCCCAGATTAGATTTAAAGGATTATCAGGAGTGAGGAAAAAACTATCTCATAAATTTACAAAGATTTTTGAAACCTTTAGGACAAGAGCAGGAATGCTTGTTCCCCACAGTCCTGGCACTCCTGTAATTGGAGGGAGTGTTCGCTTTGTCTCCTGTAAGCCAAGGACCTATAAAAGGGTAGTTTGTGAAGCAGGTCCTGGCTCTCACAGGTTGCTCCACGGGCTTGCTCACTGTAGAGACAACTGATACATAATTCAAGAAGAGGTCAGAGGTGTTTTAAGAAATACAAGCAAACACAACACCAACAGTTCCCACGTGTCATGTAATTGTCACACGTCCTAAGAGCTGGCTGGGATCGTTGTCTTGAAGAACAATAGAACAAGACATTGAATAGCCATCTTGTGGTGGCTACAGCACTGGTTTTCTGGCATACTGCCCCCAAATCCGTAAGAGCCTACAGCTCCTCGTAGGTAACCTTGGAAACAAAATCCAATTGAGTGATGTTGGCTCATTTGTGAGAAAAGCCTGGCTCTGCTTTCCCCTTTGTTTGCTGATATGTGTAACAGTGCTTGTGGGACCCGTTCTGTATGTCTAAGTAAATGCATCTTTCCATTGTCTAGTGGCTCCTTGCACTGCACAAGCTCGCAGTTCAGCGGCAGTCTGTAGGTTAGAGTCGCGTTTGTGAGTTTGGCTTTAAGAAAGGACTTCTTCCAGCTCGGGGTGGGAGAGGTTTTTAGTCCACCATGGTGACTGTGATCAGTCATGGAGGAGAGCTGAATCCTTCACTGCAGCTGTCCAAACTCTGCCCCAAGCCATAGAAGTACTAATCTGCTAAGGAATTATATAACAAGCATAGCTCTTAAAATTGTATTTTTCTTCCAAAAGAGCCCTGGAAAACCTAGATATCTCTTTAATTTGCTGCAAGATATTTTTTTGTCTCTCTCAGGATATGGTAGCACAGATGAAAAAATTAAGGTGCCAGGTAAATGAAATTGTTTGTCTTCTGTTCATGTACTGCCAGTCACAGTATGAACTATGTTTTTATTTTGGAGGAAATGTTTGTGCTTATTTAGGCCTCCATTTCAGCTGCAGCCAGAGGTGCATGTTTTTAAACATTATATCTGGGAAGGATGTAATGAAACAGGTTAAATTTGCAGGAAGAGAAAAGAACAAAAGTCAAATATGTGCTCTAGCTGTAAACAGGAAGGACTTGATAGAGCACTATTTAATCTCAGGTAGAGATTTCCAGGATTTATTTTTATTTTAATTATATTTCAAAGGACAAACAAATATGTTGGGTTTTGGGGTTTTTTTTTTAGATCTGAAGGACATAAGGAAGGTGGGAATGCTATGTATCAAAGGTGTCCCCTCTTTTTCCAAAACAAGAAATCAGAGCTTTGTATTAAAATCTGTTGCCAAACAAATGAAGTAGTATTAATTAGAATTTTGATTTATTTCTTTTTTTTTAATCTAGATACACTAGAAATTTGTGCATACCCCTATTTATGCTATTTTCATGAACTACCTATGTTTGTGGGGGTTTTTTTGTTTGTTTTGCTGTCTTCTTTGACCAAACCATCTGCAGCTTGGTTTTTCTTTTATCATCAGCCTGAATTGGACAAAAAAAACCTCATACTTGGCAGCTGTCTCTCTCTAGATATATAATGCAATATGTACATTATGTTTATAGTAAGGTGAAAATATATCCTCATGAATCATCAGTAAAGAACAATATGTTTTGCATAAGCTGCTATTTCATAAAACTTCCATGTATGGTCTCGACACACTGACCAAACACCACTTGACTTTTTAAAAATAATCTTAATTTTTCAGATCTGGTGAATTCTTGTTGGGTGCCAGTGTATGAAATACATTTTATGCTAAATCAATATATAGTTAGTAGACTGTCATATTTTACTTAAAACATGGCATGCTTGACCCTGAATAGACTCTTTTTCAGAGCTAGACAATACATTTTTTGTTTGTTTGTTTCAGTTACGAATTTTAAGCAAACGTGATTTGGAAGCACGTGATGATGTAATATTTGTAGGTAGTCTGCATAACTACACACTTTCTAAAATGCACTCTTCCTAAAAAACGGCCTTAAGTGCTACGGCTTCAGTTACAAAGCATGTACATAAAGATCCTTCCTGGGCTAGGAAAGAACATGCAACTTCCAGTTTTCCAACCTCCGAAAGAGTAAGGGAAACTGCTACCCCGGAGATAGGAATCCTGTGAAACCAAGACTTCTTTATGAGCTGCAGGACACACCCTGGCAAAAAAAATAAATAAATCCAATTTTCTTCACTGTGAATCACTCTCTAAAGGCTATTTCCCCTTGAAGAAGGTGAGTGAACCTCTTAACAATGCATCGCCATTCACAGCTACTTTATTGTCATTTCTTATGGCATGAGGACTCCCTTCCCTCATGATTCCCACTCAGAGAATAGTGGACTGCATTTTCATGTTCTTTAGGCAAATCAACTATCAGAGCCAGGGCAAGAGGAAAGTTACATTCAAGACCCATTAACGTGTCCCCAGAGATAATAGGACCACTGAAAGGACTAAATAAAGTCAAATAATTTTTTTTTCCCAATGAGGCCTTTAAAGAGGCACTTGAAGAAATAGACTTAAGGAGTCTTTTACAATGAGCCTCTAGAAAAAGAAGCGTTTCTCTTGAGACTTGTATAATTTTAAAAATTATCCTTACTATTAGAAATTCCACACAATCATGCCTTGAATAACAATCATGAGAGACTGATTGATTAATGCTATAGCTACTACACTTGCTATGTACGTGCAGTGTCAGAAGGAGGCTGTCAGAAGGCAGGCATGGGAGTTGTGCTACAGTGAGCTGTCCTGATGGGGCTTTCTGAAAGCTAGGACAAAGCTGGAGAGCTGAGGAAGAAGCATCAGAGAAAAATTCAACTGTTTTGCGTGTAATGTTGTAATTAGTATTTATGTAATTAGTAAAACCTCTCGCCAGCAGAGCTATTGAGGCGTGAGGTGTGATTAGGGGTGAGCAGTGACAGGAGTCACAGAGGTCCCCATGTAAAGACTTTGTGCTGGTGGGGCAGCTGGTCCTGGTTCTGGGCTCCTGCCACAAAGGGCACCGTGGGTTGCTCTGCTGGCATCCCTCAGTGCTGCTCCCACCTGGAGACACACTCCAGCCATCTGCATCTCGTAAGGGAAAGCACAGAAGCAGCTCTCCCATGCCGGGCAAATGGAAACCTCCTCTGGGACCTCTGAGCAACAGGCAGGCTGCTGGGTAGTACTGAAACACAGACTTTAGGAGAAAGCTGTCTGAACTGGAATACTTTACTGGTGATGTCACGGAGCACGGATCTTTTATGTTTTACTTGTTTACTGGAGGTAAATTTATTGGAAGTGACACCGTGTGAACGTGGGAGGGCAACAACAACAGTGAAGGAAAAGCTGCAAGGGCAAATAGTTCAGGACAAATTTCATATCCTGGTACGAACCAAGCTCTCTTTCCTCCCTTGTCATCTTTCTGATTTCAGCAGGCTGGGGACCATGTTCTGCTCTTAGCTGTAGCAGGAAAAAAAAAATATCTCCGAAGCAAGCATGGGCGGAACCAAAGATAAATAATTTGCTCGGGACAATTCCTGCTGTGGTTAGACTAGGGGTTTGGGTGTAATTCAGCAAAAACTGGATCTTGGTAGTCTGTCGTTCAAGGTACTCTGCTTCACACACGATGCCTTTTCAGAGAGAGGGTCTTTGCTGTGATTAAAATGAAAGGAGCATCATTTGTGACACATTAGCTATATGGGCATGTGCATGTGTGTGTGTGTGTGGATACTCCCAGGAGGATAATTCAAGAACACTCCAGGATTAGCCTCCAAGCTGCAGCCCCGGTCAGGTCCTTATATCACTGATTTCTAGCCTAACTGTACTACGCCTTTGCTACATTCTCCAAGTCCACTCGCTCTTCCAGAGAGCCTGGCCCAGGATCTCCGTTGCCTGAGCCAAAAGCTCTCTGGGAGACAGCAGCCGTACAGCCACCTTTGGCAGTGCACCATGAACAGCAGTCCCCAGTTACCAGGGCTCTTATGCCCCTAACAGCACATTAGCCGCACACCATTTCTGATTGCCCTGCCTCAGGAGAGCACTCTGCTCTCTGCCTCCAGGGTCCCAGCAGCTCCTCGCCCTGACACAAATATCTTTTTTTTTCCAAGCTATCTGGTGAGGTGGAGGGGCAGTTTTAGGATTTACCATCGTAGCTTTAGGATTAGTTTTGCAGCCTGACAGTGACCTCACACCGAAGCCTGAAATTCTAGTGAGAATTAATATCTATTGCAGACTGCCATTGATGAAGTATTGATGAGGCCTTATAAAGCATCTCAGGATGTTTAATGGACAGTTTGCCTCCAAAACGCCCTCTCATATAGTATATCAGATTAGCCTTAGGCCTGCAGGGGAATGAGACTTTATTACACTTTCCTTCCTGTGTCAGTCTGGACTTCGTTGCGTGATCTGTAATTTAGAAGACTCTTATAATCTTTAAAAACATATCTGAATACGGCACAATTTATTTACAGCTTTCAGTGGGGGATTATATTTGTAGGACGGAAAATTCAATACATTCCTCTCCTAAATTAAGTACTGCCCAATTTCTATTCCTTTTTTAACTGCTTGCCATCTCCAGGGCTAAGGGCAAGAGGTGTGAAAGAGAAGCCCATCAGAATTAGTTGAGGAGCATCACACCTCCAATTACACCCTTTGCTGCCTTAGAATCAAACGGCTTGTTGCTGGACGTAGCTGTATAATACTGTGTATGATTTGTGAGTGGGTGCATTTAGCTTGTTCTCTTACTTGGAAAGGGCAGTGCTAGGTCAAGTGACACTTGCTAGATGATGAGCTACACCAGAGTTGGTCCAAAAAGACTACTTTTTCTAAAAGGATCTGGGGGGATACATAAGGTGTTAGGCTTGTAGTGTCACCACTTCATATACATCATAGTCAGACTGCCTGAGGGAATTTATTAGTAAACTCAATCACTTGCACCAGTCAGTTTAGGGGAGGCAAAATTTAAGTGGTTAATCGTAAAAACCTGAGTGGGAGATGCCTGTGGCACAGGGAATTGTGGGAAGATGGTTTATAATAGTCTAGTTATCTTTGAAGACCAATTGTACCTAACTAGCTAGGAAAAAAATCATCACAAAGAAAATCTAGAAAATAACAATTCTAATGACATCTATTGTCCTTCATTTGCGAAAAATTTCTGAAGGAAACTTGGCCTTGAGAGCTGTATGAAAACCAGCTATTGGAGCAATGTGTGGATGAACTTATTAGAGGCTGCTCTTGTTAATGATACACAACTGCCACCGCCACATACAAAAGATAACAAAAAAGCCATTTTAGCCGAGAAAAGAGAAATTAAATGGACCCGTTCTATATTCTTAGTCATTATACTGTTAAATGTTTAGCAGTTAGGTTAGGTGTCATAAAAGGGGAGAACATTAGGCTGGGGAATGAAAATGATAGTTTTGAGCTTTCTTTAGTGTCCTGCAGTTCCAGCTCCAACAGCTTAAATCATAAAAAAACGTAAACGGGTTATTGTTAACATTTAAATGTGTTGCTGATATTATGAAATAAAGGAATTCAAAGCAGGGGTTATTACTTCTGTTTGGATCCATGGTTAGTTCTACTAAATCCCACAAATACCCAGATTGACAGTCACTTCAGTGCTCGCACCGCCATACCTGCTTTGTGAATCTTCTCCTAACGAAGCAGGTAAAGCACGTGTACATTTCCTCTCTTTGGAAGTCAACCGAAAGCCAGCAGGAAGCCTCGCAGAGGATAGTTCTTGCTTGCAGCGTGACCTTTTGTGACATTTGGTTAGAAAAGAGAAGGGAAAGCAAGGTTTGCTGGAGGACAGGAAAAGCTGTCCTCGCCACACGGAGTCAGTCACCTTTGAAGGGTCTTTTGTCAACACGATGTAAGTGCTGTAGGTTGATGCTCTTCAGTGTCCTCCATTTACACACTGATTAACACGAAACAGCTACTGCCGTACCAAGATACCGGAAAAAGAGTTCGGTAGCCTAGTTTCTACTGCATAGTCAGACCTGATGCATGTTGGTCTTGTACTGGTGACATAAGCATTTAATTGCTTAGAAGAGAGAGGGGGAGAGGATTACCTTGTAACATCATTTGCTTCTCTTTTCTTACTCGGAAACCAGTTCCTGAATGCGTGATTTTGAACTCAAGTGGTTAACAACAGCTTTGCTCCTCTAATTGCAGAGGTGCTGCACCTCTCGCTACATCTAATTTCTACTAAATTCTGCCTAGTTTCACTGTAAAAACCAGATCACGTGTACCTATGCTATTGAGTTCCAGTTCATTTTATCTGACCTCGTGCAGTCCTAAGCACTGTCTCCTACTGCTAGCATCACACCACTTGGTGTCCTTGGACACGATCTGGTGTGAAAGTGCAAAATTACAGTGCGGTATTGACAAAAGAAAGCTTTTGCATGGACAAGGAAATACATTTGGATCTGGTATAAAGGTCTAAAATAAAAAAATTGGGTATCCATACTTTGTCCATGCATACGTTTAGATGAATGGCTCAAGTTTTTACTTTTTTTCTTTTTTATTTTCTTTTTTATCTTTTTCATTAATATTTTTTCTGTTCAATAATAATGCAGCTTCCTTGAAGCTGGAGACTTTCACACCCTGATGTTGTAAACATTGTTACCTAAAATCTGTTTTCTTAATGCCTTAAAAACTTATCAGTTATTTCAACATATATAACTCAATAAACATAGGCAAAGTGCTGAGGTTTTCCAACATCCATCTGATTTTGGAGGGACCAGCAGGGAATCCTGTAAAATTAACTGAAGTTCACAAACATTTTGCAGAAAAAAAACCATTTTCCCCCTACTTTTCTTCCTTCCCAAAAGTGATTCATATTTTTTTAAAATTAATTTGCTCTTTAGCAAAATAAAAACAAAAATAAAAATAATTTCTGTTTAAGATATTAGCAATAAAAAACCTCATCTGGCACATTAATTTTTTAAAGTTCACAGAACTGTTTCTTTAGGACTATATTTAGAATATGAAATAAACCAGCTTTTTGTTTGTAATAGGTGTTGGGTGATTCTCTGGACTGAATATAAAGATCACACTTCTTTAACAAGAAGCATCAGTGCACATCATCATAACCCCAAATTGCAACTTTTCCTCCCCCGTCGGTCTTACTCACATATATGAAAATACAACTGAAGCTGAAAAGCTCAATTTAGATCCCTAGTGCACATCACAAGCCTACGGACCTCACTTTTTAAATGGTTAGAACACAGCATTATGCTCTCTTTCCCTGGGTTTGAACTGTTCATGTCCCACTGTCTCCTTGATGATGTGAGGGGTGTTAAGCAGGGTCCTGCATTCAGAAAGCAGAGCCACAGTGGCAGAGGTCGCAGCCCTTATAAAAGGCATTTCAAAGATTTCGCTCTGCCCAGAGAAGCACATCAACTCGTGTTTGATCAGCTGCATCTAAGTAAGGAATTTCTCTTTTCAAAGAATGAATGTATCATAAAACAGTGTTCCGAGTTGTAGGTACTCTACCCATTGCACGGGTGTAACACAAACGTTGCCATTGCTTTATCACAGTCATCAATCCATAGACCTTTAAAAAAGAAAAGAAGAGTGAGGATTTGAGTCATCTGTAGTTATAGAATCGAGCCCATTTGAGCATTAGGACTTCCTAAGTGTCCTTCAGCTCGGGAAGGTTGTAAATCTAAGATACAGAAGCACTTAGGACCTTCCAGAACTTTAATGCGAAAATGTGCAACGTGATCTAAATCAATTCAAAATGACCAGGCAGCGTCAATTTTTGTGGAAGCTAATATCCCAACTGCCACTTCTGAATCAAACGTAAAAAAACACAGAAAAAGCATCACTTCAATCCTAAAACGGACCAAAAGATTAAGACTGACAGCCATGAAATCATACCCTCTGAAAGGGGAAAACTGCAAATAATCCTGTTCGGTCATTCTGCAGAAGCAATCAGGGCATGTTCATCAATTGGTGTTACCAGGAGTTTCTCATAAGCGTTGCTTGCCCTTCAAGCCCTCTTGGAAGCAGCAAGGGGAAGGGTCTGCTCTGCTTTCCTGGGCAGGAGCTCCTGACTCTGTACAGAGCCTTGAACCAGTGGAAGGAAGGAGCTTTCCATCCCTTGTCTGGTTTTTGCCTCCCTGTTAGCATAGCTAACTAACATAGAAAGTGTGTCACGGTTTGTGTCTTGGCTTTTCCCAGGCTGTGGGAAGGGTACGGTTACACATTTTGAAACAAGAGCCGAGGAGTTCAGACCTGACATGGGTGTCCTTTTTGGCCTTTGACAAATAATTTCTGGCTTCACTGTCCATATTTGAGAAAAGTAGGCAATACGTATTCTGTTTACCTTCCTTCTCGGGGAAGACAGGAGTAATTAACCTTTTTAAGTATCTGTTGCTGTAAAAGCACTGTCTTGTACAAACACATTTGTCTGTGGGACTGGAAAATACACACAAAGTTGCAGAAAAATGCAGTCCAGAAGAGGAAGCAGGGCATGGCATTTCATCATTCTTTCTTTGAGCGTGTTTGCATTAAAACAGCACTGCTACTTAAGTAATATAGCTTATGAAACCCTCATAAATCTTAGAAAACCACCAAATGTGTAACCTTGACTCCTTTATAAAGGGCTGATCTTAGTCTTCCCTCAAATACACATCATCATCATCATCATCCAAAGCCTGCTTCCCATGCTTGGCCACTCTTTGTAGGATGATCCCAAATTTCTTCTGTTTCAGGTGGAGTTTGAGGAATTGCATCTCTACTGGAGGGAGAGAAGGGATTAACCTGCAATTTCCCACAAGGGCCCACTTGTAGGGTGGAGAAAAAGCAGAGCTTTGCCATGATGTTATGGGTGAGTGGGTAGAAGTTTGCAAATGTTTGAGCCATATGGCCCCCATACTGCACCAGGGCGTGGGATGAGCACACGGAAGATGGGAGATAGTTAACTTTCTGTTGCACATCTTCCTCTGGGTCCTGAACACCAGCCCTGTAAGTGTCTCCTGAGACGCTTTAGCCAGTGCATTAATATTATTTTAGTCTTAACTGTATTTGTAATATTTTAATTAAAAGATTAGATTTACAAATGAATAAGAATTTAATGACAACAGATAGCTGCCTGGGTAATTAGACTAGGGAATATTTTTATGCAACCTCTACGGCATTTCACTAACACTTTTGTTGGTGAAAAATAGTACTTTTTATTTCAGCTTCACAAGCTTGGGTTGTTACCACCTTATATCATTCTGCACATGGTGATGACCACATAACCAAAGGTTAATTTCATAATACAGGGCAGTTCCTCCTGTAACTGTCCTTGTCCTCGACTGTCTCCCCAACACCTTGGTCAGCTTTGAGTCACCTGCTGCAAATTCTAGTCCAAGATGTCAGAGCTGGTGCTGGCCACTAAGGAAAGTCAGTGCTGGTGCTCCTTTGCCTTGCTGCATCAGCTCAAAAATTTCTGCAGCTGTTTGGGACAAAGATGAAGAAAAACCCTATATGCAGCATAGAATATTGCATACACATAAAAAGAAAAACTCTACAGGCATTACTGTATATAGAGTTCATCCCCGAGCCACGAGGGCCAGCCAAAATTGCCCGGAGCAAAACTTCAGCTAGTATAAATTCAGAGAACTCCACTGATACCTCTCCTAAGTATAACTACGTGATTCAAACCAAAGAGCACCTGCATTTTTTTCTCATTCAAATGTTTTCAAAAGTCAGGAGCTCTCTCTAGATTCGGAGCGTTCAGCACAAGGGACTACTGACATCAGGAGCTGTCAGGCCATGTATGTCTAGTGAAATGTTAGCTCTCCAAACCTGTCATACACTGAAGCAGTAGCTTTAAAATGAAAATTTCCAGAACAGAATATGTTAATGATTGACTGGGTTTCATCGTCTGTTATATCACTTTAAAGTTAGTGTAGCTCCATGATTTCATTGCTTCACCCGTGTCAAACCAGAGTAACAGAGCAGCAGATGCTCTTTCACCAAGGAGTGACCGACTAATAAGCTGGTCCACATATTCTATGTCTCTCTTCTTAGGAATTCAACTATTCAAGTAGAAATTGTATTTTCATTAAAAAGTCTATTACTATATTACAGTGCAATAAATATATTAATTGTTATCCTCAGCCTCTTTCTTTCACTCTATTGCCTTTTCTGTGGTGACATTTTTTCTTGTCGTGGAAAGGTCATGACATTTCAAGGTGTTCACTTCCTGAAGCATGACTCCTAGAAGTAATGAGATTCAGCTGATCTGTCAGTAAAAACCTGCCACAAGTGAAAACGAAGCCCAGCAAAAGGAAAGCTCAGAAATGTCGGCTCGTGGTCGCTCCTGATGGGGCTGATGGCTGCCCGTGTTCCCTGTGTTATTACAAGGTTGCCCAGAAAGGACAAAAGAAACATGATTATATGTCACTGAGTCTTGTTACTGTTTGAACCTCTGTTTTCAAACATCCTGTTAATTTGTATAGTGATTCAAACTCAGACGAAGTTTGCTTCGTTTTAACCTTAAACAGTGTCGCATCAAAAATAGTTGGAAAGAGATGATTGGTTCCTTGGTGAGTATAAATAGATTTCAGACTGCATATGTTATTTTGAACTTCCCTGACTGAAATTTTTAGGCCTTTTTATGGGTAGTTGCTCCTCAGGAGAGCATCACTGAGGACTTTCATCTCAAAGGTAGGTCCTCTTAATGCCGGTATCTCTGAAATGTAGAACTATAGCACGGTTCTATAAAAGTAGATTTGGGCCTGATTCAAAAAGTTGGATGTTTTCTTATTGCAGAAACATTGCATAGGGTTTCCGTTCTGATTTAGCAGGGCTTCACATTCACTTTTCACCTGGGAAAGACTACATCACACTCTTCTGCAAAACCATGCTCAGCCCAGGGCAAGTCTGAAACTAACCTTTACAGCTCCCCTTTGGGCAACGTATGCAGAAGTCGCAAACCATCTCCTGGAGACAGAAGTGTGCTCTAGCCTTTTTAACCCCTCCACAGCCTGCTATCTAGTAATATTTCTGAGAATTTCGTTGTGTTTTCTCAAGAAAAGACACAATTAGACCTGATACATGTTGTAGCCTATTATATTATGATATAGTATTATGTTTTGCAGCCTGCTGACCATTAAGCTGCTGTGATTTAGGCTATTAATTTTTCGTTTGCTAAACTTCTGTCAGTTTACAGCCCATTTAAAAAGAAAGAAAACTGTGTTTTAAACATGCGCTACTTATATTAATTTGTTACTTTGTCTTAGAGCTCCCGATGTCATAATGTGATCGGAGTCATTCCGACATCCTTGCTTTCTTCAGTCTTTACTTCTGATATTCACCAACAGAAACAAATAATAACTTTTAACAAATCTCATGTTACCAGTAAAAAAAATTTTTTTTTTCATCAGTTGTATGTGTATTGGGCAAGTTCTTTTGCCTGAGAAGACAGAAATATAAAATCAGAAGTCAAAGTATTTAGGAAGGAAAATCTCATCAGTGGATTGATTTTTCCCTGAAGGATATGACACCATCATGCTCTTCCAGACAGCTAAAACATTTTTGTCCTAAATTTCCAAGTGTTTAAAAAAAACCCAACAAAATCAAACTGAACCGAACCAAACCCAACTAAACAAAGCAAAAGAAAATTAAAAAATACCCCAAACCAAAACAAAAAGAAAAACAAAACCAAACCAGAAAAAAAGCATGCTTTTCCCCTGGCTGTCATTTTTGTAAATTTTAGTCTATTAAAATATGTTTATCTGCTTTATGCTGCTTCATTCCTTAGCTTTTCCAGATAGGAGGTCTTGATTTTTAGGTGATAGCTTGAATTAAGCTGCTGCCTGCAGCCTTGATTAACCTGCCATAAGTCTCTCCTACTACTGTTCATCCTGGCTTCACTTTTCAGTAAACTAACCAGCAGTACTTTCTTCAATTTATTTAAATAGAAAGGAATGTGACTTAAGCACAGGGGGCATGCAGTATCCATCAGTGGAACACAGATGTGATTGTTGTGAGCTGTTCACACACCTGAGAAGTCAAGCTGGTGGTAGAAAGGATCTCACTACATTGGACTCAGCCTGGCAAACTAATGAAGCTGACTGAAAAAAATGGAATCTGACTCATTACATCACCCTTACTTGGCTGAACATCTGTTTTCTGATGCTAATTGTTTCATTGTGGCATACCTGCACAGCAACCAGAAGCCATAAATGCCAGCTGGATGGTATGTTACTGACATGGTTCCTCTTCCTGCAAGCATGTGGATGGTCTCTGCCAGAAACGTGCACACAACTCACATCTTATTTGAGGAGATGAAAAGGAATTGGTCAAATAATTATCCATTTTTCTATTGTCTTTATAAGATAAATTTCAACTGGTGAGGCTTCTCTTAACTGAATTAAATGAGAAGAAAATCATGGAAGGTAAGAGAGTATGAAAGGCCCATTAGAGGGTTTTGGTTTTGGGTGGGGGGTGTGTGTCTATTATATATAAATACATACAGCTGTAGTATGCTCACATAAAGCAGTAAGCCATGTTTTGTATTTTTACTCTCAGTAGTTTATATAACATGTCTCTAAAAGTCTGTGGAAAGGTATAAAGTTAACAATACACACTTCCCTTTGATTTTCTTAGCACTCATGTCAAAATATATTTGTTTCTGTACCAGGATAATAAATTTTGCTATAGCTTTAAAAATATGAAATTTTAACTTTTATTCCAAAGTCAGCTAACAGTCTTCAGAGCAAGTATCTTCCACTAATACATCACTTATACAAAGTAATTATCTCAATAAAACACTTTATTTAAAAGAAAACTACTCATCCAACTGCACATTCCTGCAAAAACATAGTTCTGTGCTCCTAACTTAAACTCTGTTGTGAAATCTAGGCAAGAACTTATTTTTTTTAAACTGTGTAGTTGTATGAAAACAGGTACCTGTAAGTTTGTGTGCTTTTTATAGCCCTTACGGGCTCACTTCCATAACAAGAATAGCAAATAATAATCCAGAGCTGTCACGTGAGGTGTAGAGCGCAACAGTGGTGCAGACAGTTTGGTTTTATTTGCTGTTATGGGAAGAACTGCCACTTGTAGCAGTAGCATTAGTCTGTATGATTCAGCATTTGCAAATTCATGTTAAGCAGCATTTTTCAGAAGGAAAGTCACCTTCTGTTTTTCCAGGAGGAACTCATGTGACCCACCACATCCTATGAGCAGATGGATTTTAAGCAATGGGATTTTTAGCATGCAGTTCATGTAGTTTTCATTTGGACATTTGCTCTGCAGAGTCATTCATACTCTTATACCCTACAAGCAGATATAATATGTTTGCTTGTATATTCATGCAGATGCCAAAATATCAGCTAGTTATACAGAAAAAGTGTCACTTTTGTCTCCCATAATGTAAGATCTTCTGTAAAGAGTTAATCTAGCAGCTCTGCTAGTCCAGCCAGTCACAGTGGTCAGATGCTATTGAGTAGAGACAGAAATAAGGCTATCGCTTCTCAACGTCAACAGCTATGAGGTGTCTCAAGTTGGTTGAGGTCCTGTTCTCTGGAATGAAAGAATGAATCTATTTAGTATATTACTACATCTTCCCAATTTGTGCCATGTCTAATATGTAACCTAAAGAATACTAAAAATTAATAGCATGGTGCAGTAAAGAAAGCAGCAACTAAGGATGGGGTTGCTACTATGCAGTACTTAGACAGACAGACAGACACATATATATATGTATATATATATAATGAAAGAACGATACCCAAGAATCTTGCCATAAAGTGGTTTTGAAGTCAAGTTACCTAGATACTTAGTCCAGTGTACGCTGCTTGTGAACAAATCTGCTCAAAAGGCTGCCTTAAACTACTCCACGTAGCTTCTATTTCTATTCAAAGACAACTTGTAAATTTTGGGCTCCTTGTGAATTTGTGGCTTCCCATGGTCCTGAGTGACACTGGGATCTAAACACTAAACTCACAAGGCATTTGACATGGGATTAGGTTCACAAATCTTGAGTCTTTAAAGACAAGTGTACGTTCCTGGCAGGCGGATGCAGGGAAGGAGTTTCAGGGATCAGCACGTTCAGTTTACAAGCAATCATGAATACGCAGCATCTCGCAGAATTTAAGCAGATCTGAAAGTGAAGTTGGTGATGGCCTGAAGGTCAAAATCTGAAAAGGGTGGGCAAGGAATGCTGAGCTGATCAGCACTGATATATTTGAGCAGTCTGCGCAGAAAACCACTATGTTTTTCAGATAAAAAATATGATTTGTATAAAGGTTTGAGGCATCTCTAAGTTGCAGATTATTATCATAAAGCCACTGAAAAGTTCATGTGGCTGGTCACAATGTCTGGGATTAGACAGATAAGACACATTACAAAACACTCTTTACGATACTTAATTTTCAAGGCATTGCCATGTAAGCTCATGACTGCAGTGCAGCTGATCTCAAGAGAAGTGAAAAGAAGAATTTGCCTTCTGAAATCTAACTTTGCACGGAAAACTGTATTATCTAATAAACTTCAGAGTTAGAGTTGGCAATACCATAGGCTCCAAAATCCTAAAACTAAGCAAAAAGACATTTCTTGATTTTTGAGATTTGGAGGGCAAAGACTCTACTAATGTTTTTTTGTCATTCTTCTGCATTCAGTGATTGGTATAATAAAAAAGACACTTCTATCCAGAAGTAACATCCTGTCAGGCAAGCTGCCTCACTGATTAACCCACAGTAAGGGCAGCTTTGTAGTGCTGGGATAAAATGAAGGACTTGCTAGACCTGTTTTTTGTTTACCATTATTTTGACATAACAAAATCTAATCATTATTCTTCTGTTGCCTGCTCCATTAATAAATATGATTTCTAAGTAAAATTGACATGTCCTGAGTGCTCTGGTCTTAGGAGGACAGTGAACAGATAAGCAGGCCAAGCAGCAGACCACTGGGATCCCATTTCTTAACTATTTAGACAGAGACTCTCTAAACGATTCAGGCTGGAAGAGACTCAGGGAGTTCTAGTCCAGTTTTCCAAATCACTTCCTCACAGTCTTCTCCTTCAGACTTCCAAGCAGGTGCTTCCATGTTGTATCTGTGCAAAGAAATTCCTTGCAGTCGGCATTAGTTGTACCTCACTAGCAACCTGAAAGGAAACCTATGGTGAAATACTTGAGTTTAGACAATCTATCAAACTTGGCCCTGGATTATATTATTTTCTGAAGCCAATGGGAGTTCAAAAATTTTGGCAAAATGTATTGGAGTTTTGTAAGGGAGATTTTCAGAAAGCCTCGCTTCTTGCTGGATTTATGTACGTATTGTGAATAAGCAAACCAAAACCATTGCAAGGGTAGTTTGCCTCTCTTTATAAATAAAGAAATGATCCCATTCACCCCACAGCCATGTGGAAGGCAGGATGACATTCCCTGAGTGTCACTACTCATCCACCTTCACTTCTTTTCTTTCTTGCTTAAAGTCTTTTTAGCTATAAAATCTGTAGACTCTGAAAGTGATATTGAGGTTTTATTATTTTATTAATTATGTGTGAATGATTGACGGGGTGATCAGAATCTCCTTTCCCCAGATAAATCTAATCATCACAGAGATTGATGAGTTTTGGTATGTATTAGAGAAAAGCGAGATGGAAGCATCTTGAAGATTAGCCTTTTTGCAAACAATTTATGCAACCATACCTCTTAAATAGTAATGGTAGTAGATTATTATTCCTTTTCTTTGAACAGAAATTTACATTTTTGTACAATTATCAGGACTTCATAAAACAAGTAAACCATTCTGTTTCCAGTCCCATGTGTTGTATAGAATTAAAGAAGAATGTTGGTGGAAAATTTGAAAAATGGTGTAAATGTGGTGGGAAAGATTTATTATCTGTGACCAGTTCTACTTCTAAAACAAATGCAAGCCCATAAAAATTACATGTTTCTGCTGGGTGTGTTTCTTATGAAATCTGCTTGCTCCAAAGATGTAGATTAAATACCACGGACTAAGCAAGGGATGACTAATGGAACGCAGAGCTTTTTATTTCCATGATACTGATTCAGAAACATCTCAGGATATAAAAAATGAGATAAGGAGTCATGGCTTCCAGGTTTTATTGTAAGAATTATTTAAAAGTCACTCTTCAACTTTTTAATATTGTTTATACCTACATATATGTTTATAGACCTTTTGTATCCTCCTCTCAGTTTCAGCTTTACATGCTGAGAAGTCCCAATCTTGTCAAATTTATTGTGCACTGAATTTACTACAATTCTCTGCATTTCCATATGGATGGAATAATGGGGTCACAATTGTAGTAATCTGCATGTGGAAGCACCAGGGGCTTGTGCAAAGGCTGATAAGTTGTTTGTATCTTGAAGTTCTCCTTGTCCGCCTCACCTTTAGAATAGTAGTATTTCTTTCCCAGTGATTCATAGCATCCTATTTCACTTTTTAACTTCAATGAAAAATGAGCTGGTGTCCATGTAGAAAATGGTGATTCTGGTATCTCTTTTCTATATGATGGTAGCTAGTAGACTGCCTATTGCTGCAAAGGTACAATAAGGGTTAATTTTTCACCACATGCATTACTTTTCATATTGGAACACGGATCTTTCTGCTGAGACTACAAGCAATGCAGAGATGAAATTCAGAAATCTCCTATTCTACCTCCAAGTGTTACTTGCAGGCTAAAAGAATGAGGAATTATGCAGTTCGTACCCACGCTGTGTGTCTGTGACCAGGAGACTTCAGTCTCTCTATACTGAGTGAGTTAAATTCAGCCCTAATTTAAAAAGGTGCCCATCATTTTGGAAAGAATTTCTTTTATTTGCTGAATTTGGTCACTGTCATCTGAATTAGTCATTAAAGGGCTCAACCATCTCTCTTTTATGCAAGGACATTTTAGACAAAACATTCTGAGACTTCTGAAGAGAGCCCTGAACATTTGCTGCAATCGGTCCCATCGCTGTATGGTAGTGGAGTCTGTCTTAGACCAAGGGCTGGGGTTTCTCTGCTCCTTTCCAGTAGTCAGACAAGTTCCCGTCACTAGTTCATTAGATGCTCCTAAGGTCGTTTAAATTGTACCTATTCATAAAGGAAGAGCTGATGCACTATCTTGGATAAAATGTAAAAAAGAACATTCTGAGAAAACACAGGGCCTATCATGCTTTGTATAGCTTGGGTTTTGTTGTTTGCTGTCTATTTGTAGGGCGATATCCCTAAAGACTTCTATCAAGTGAATGTCTTTTTTTTGTTGTTGTCAACACTGTAATAAAAGCCCATTCAGAGATGCTGATTCTGGAACTGGGTCTCCAGTGAGTTTTCTTCATAAATCTTTTTCTGTTCTGATACCAGATTTCTATGCATTATTAGTCAGCAATGTATGGAGAGAATACCTTGAAGAAGTGCAGTACCTGAGCAAGCATTAATTAATTATTGAGGCTTGCCTCACAAAGTTTAATTCTCCAAAACATAAACAAATAAGAAGAAAATCCATGTACACAACTTGCTCATTGCACGGGAGGAAAGATATTAACAGACCCACCTGAAGTCATGAGAGACAGCAGCATGGTTGTGTAAATGCTCATTTCAAGCAGTAAACTCTCCAGGAAGCTTGGAGTATATTGGTGAAAAAAGTACAGTACGGATAAAAGCTTAGTGCTTGCATTCAGATGATTTATCATCATCTTCATTAAAGTAATAGAAAAAACCAGTACACATTGACCTCTTCACAGGCTGTGTGTGCATGGATGCAGCAAGTGAATGGACTCAGTGACGTACCTCCTGACCTGGCCTTCGCTGAAGACAAAGATGATGTTTTCACATACTCAGCTGTTTGATTTCTTTTCCACTAGCCATAATTAACATTTATTCAAGCAACATTAGGAAGAACATAAATATTTCAAAGAAGCTAATTACAGCATCCAAAACATCCTCCAAGCTATTCGTTTAATGAGGGTGTGCTTTGTTCCTGCAACATTAATTTCATCAAGCAATTAAACAACCCCAAACCTGATACAACAGAGAACGGTGTATTTTTTTTTTCTCCTATTTACAAGAACGCTCACTTGTGTGTCAGTGAGTTCCTGGCGTAAAGGTGACAATCATAAGCTATGTACACCTCCTATAAACTCAGATTCAAGCCTGGAGACCTTGCTCTGTTCCAGTGTCTGACTACTTATTTCTGTGAAATTTTTTTCCCTCTTATCCTGTCTAAACCTACCCTGTTGCAGCTTGCATCCATTCCCTCTGGTTCTGTCACTAATTACCTGTGAGAAGAGACCAGCACCAGCCTCTCTACAATGTTCTTTCAGGTAGTTGTAGAGAGTGATGAGGTCTCCCCCTCAGCCTCCTCTCCCTCAAACTAAACAGACCCAGCTCCTTCAATCGCTCTTTATAAGATTTATTCTCCAGGCCCTAAAAAAAAAAAAAAAAAAACTCTTTTAAATATGTTTTTGTGCAAGTGGACTCAGAAAAAATTTTCAGTCTTCAGTATTAAAATATACTGCACAAAAATGCAAAAATTTCTGGGCTAATCAGAACACTTTTAAGTGAAAAGAAAGTTTAATTCAAGATGGGTTTTTTTTTTCCACTATTCTTAAAACACTGCACCATTCAATGCAGTCTCAGCCTCAAATTATAAAAGACTAGAATTTATTTTATTTCACAATCTATTATATATTTAAGAAGAAGGTAACAATTAAAATGCATAACAAATTAAACCCTTCCTTAGGCCAAGCTTCAGGACACTGATCCTTGCATGTGAATCAAGATAAATTAGGGAGATGCCTTTCAGTGCTGATGACTTCCCATTTATGATGATACCTTCTAAATAAATGTCTTCTGTTTTTATTAACAGAAACCAGAACCAAATGCAATTCCTTGGTTTGGATTGGTTTAAAACAACTCTTTTAATTAGGTAGCTATAAATATAGTAATACATACATACTAAAGACTTCTTTAATTTATGTACTGGTCTGATAACTGGCTTTCCACTGACACAAGGACTAATCCTTGTGTCCTCTCTCATGGTAAGGAAAGCTTTGCTACTGAATATGATAGACACTTCTATTCCTAAGAGAATTTAATAGCATCTTAGCATGCTGCGTGGCAAAGCTTTCAAAATGTTGATGTCCTGACAACGTGTTCAGGGTGGCAGAGCACAATTTGTAGCACATACACCTGATAAGGGTGAATGCGATGAGCAGACAGCAGTGCCACAGCTCTAAATCAAAGTTATCGTCTGTTTTACAGTAACAGCCACTGCTCTTGTCAGGCATCTTTAGTCCACCAGACACAATTCACCCCCTAGTCAAAATCCACTGAAATGGTCAAAAAGAACTGCACATTGCTTTGGAAAATAATAATCCCTAATATTGTATCATTGTCTCATTACTGGACCACGATGTAATACTTCATTTGAAAGTCAGAAAAAAAGCAACCAAGCAAAAAAAATAGCAGTGAGTGGAAAAAGAAGGGGAAACAAATCATAAAGATAGACTATAAATTGGGAGATGCTTCCCAGCATCTCAGCGTTGGAGAAGCACCTCATCTGGGCAGTATCCTCCTGGAGTAAATGGTGGTGGAGCCGATACAGTCAGACACGTGCCTTTGGAGAAAGCCAGACTCTGCTGGTGGACGGGCACGAGTAGCAGGTCAGCACCAGCCCCAGCATCCTGCTGGAAGTGGGTATGATCCGTTGGCTCGGGCAGCAGGAAGCACTGATGGACTCAGGTAGCAAGCCTGGTAAGCCAGGGCTCGCTGTGTTTCAGGGGTGGCTGGACTAAGCTGCCCAAGTGTCTTTACAGACCTGAGGTCTGTGCGCTTTTGAGCATCTTATAATATCTTATAATGTATGTGCTTCGGCTATCTACAGGCATTAATAACATCCGGGAAGAGGGTCTGCAGCTATATCGTAAGCAAAACGCCTCGCTAAGCACAGCGTTAGGGTTTTGATCACGGACTAGCACCATATCACCGAGTTCTGATTCACGGTGTCACACTTTGTGTGTGTTTAAGGCATAGGGAAAGCCAGGAACCAGTCACGCCCCTGCATCGAGGGGTTCTTCAGACAACTCAGCCATCAGTGGGTCTCAGAGCAGAGGGGTGCATACCCTAAGAGCCCCGCATCCCGGCCACCGACACGTGCAAGCTCAATGAACTTCAGCTCCCAGGCGCAGCTAGCTGGGGGCAAATCTCTGTGAAATTTCCCCATTTTAAAGCATGCCTCTTCTCCCCTCCGCACCGGGCCGGGACGATGTCCCTTTGCCACCCCATCTCATCCCTCCGAGCGCCACAAGAGGAAGGAGCAGCATCATCTCCGGCGCCAGGCATCAGCGCTGCTCTCAGGGCTCAGAGTTCTGCACGTGGTTTTGAAGATAGGGATTTTTTTCTTAAGGGGGATGGGGGGGGTGGGGGGGGGGGGGGGGGGGGGGGGTGGAGAAGGGGGGGGTGGCCGGGGCGGCGGCGGGGGGGGGTAGCGGGGGTGCGCGCGCCCGCGGGGGGGGAGCGCGGTGTGGAGCGT
>WTSP01002844.1:0-29794 GCA_025331215.1 Actenoides lindsayi
CTGGGGTCCCCCCCCTCTTCCCCCCCCCCCCCCCAGCCCCCGCACCGGCGCCTTCCCCCTCCCCGCTGCCGAGGTTTCCCCGTTCCTCTTGCAGCCCTGGCTGCTTCCTCTGGAAAGTCATCTGCATACGTTAGAGCTCGGGGGTTATTTATTGGTTTCATAATTCTTTCGGAGTTGTTTCTGGTGCCTCCGACTTATTTTATATTGTGTTCTTTCTCGAAGAAAAAGAAAAGAAAAAAAAAAATCAAAACCAAAACAACCCAACACACCCACGGAGTTGCCAGATGCATTTTTTGAAGTCATTCAAATTATTACTGACTGACTGGGAGAATAACCAAAGACAAGATTATCTGCTCTTTCACCTACCACCAAAATACGTGCAATGCCCACGTGTTGTGCAGAACGCGGTAGAGCAGCAGCAAGAAAGATCCTAACCCTGTAAATCCTCACAGAACTTTATTAAGCAGCTTTATTTTTAAGAAGATTCCTCCCGAGATCTCACCGTTTGGATATTGACTCCGCAGATTGGTCTGATGCTCCTCGTGTGTGAAAAAAGTTGGCAAAAGTGGCGTGCTGTGTGGCTGTGTATCAGCAGGCACAACACCGTGCAATCCCACTTTAAAATACGATTTTGGAGCCACGGGTTTGGGTGTGTTCTGGAGCAGAGGCTGGTCACCAGTCCAAGCGATCCAGTTTATGGCTTTCCCCAGCTCAGAGGAGAAACTGAGCCATCAGAAACTCAATGGGTGCAAAATGCTGCGATTCCTGAGCTGGAGCCCTGCAGCTGTGCCCTCTTTGTACCATTGAGAGCATCTCCGAACTGCCCCAGGGACAACGGTGATAATGTCCGGTCATCTCAGCACAAACCAACCTGGGAAAGAGCTGGGACGGTGAAGCATTGTGCAGAAAGGCCTCTTAGCAGCTGCTTTCTTTACAGTTAAAAAGCACGTTTTTTCTCCCCTTACCCCTCCACCCAAAACTAGACCCATGGGTTCTCCCGCAGTCACTCTGAATTTTGAGCTCTGTGTTTACCCCTCAAGTCTCACCTCAGCAGGACACGTTTTCTTCATCGTGCCCTTTCCCAGCAACCCCCTCTCCTTGCAAGCAGGCGAGGAATACCCTGTGTAGAGCTTTAAATACCCAAATGCTAAATTCTCCCTACTTACCCCATACCAATTACATTTGAACAGCTGTTGTCAGCAACGTTTCATCTCTTAAAATATAAACTAAAGAACTCCGTTGACTATCACATTAAGGACATACGTGTTCCGCTCCACACATTGGTTCAAAACATTAAAAGTAAACCCGAAGACTCGTTTGTGGAAGGCCACTGTAGAAGTCATGTAGCCATCTTTATTCTCTGAAGGTCAAGAAAGTCAGTCAAAGGGAACTAAAAACTTCTAAGTAGAGTTTTGGAAATCCCACATGGCTTTTCACTTAAGTGGTAGTAGTTTTATTTTGAGTAACAATGTTCACTAAGGGAGAATGTGGAGCCAATTATCTCTTGGTCATTCACGAGCATGAATGAACTAGATATTATCAGAGTTCCTCCTCCCCCCCCCAAAAACTGAACCAGAAAGCAACACTTGCATTTTATCGCACTAATTGTATGGGCTTGGGGTTGATAAATTGATAGTTTATCACAAAAGGGTCTTAAATATTTTATTCACGACATCGACGTAGGAATGCTACTGAATTACAGTTAAGTCTGGCTCTGGAGTACAACAGTAGTGTTTAGTAAACACTAAAAACCAAACCAAAACAAAAGACAACACAAAAAGAGAACAAAAGCATAAACAAAACCAAAAAACAAATGAACAAACAAAAAACCCACAACCAAACAACCAAAACAAAACACACCAATAAACCCCAAACAAACCCCCAAGCACACAAAAAAAATCAAGGAGAAAGGAAATGAATCCGAAGTGCCCCTGCTTCACTACTCTGTGCATGAGAGGCCAAATCTGGACTTTGAATTTCTGATGTCAAACTACCTCCCACAATTAGTTTTACGAGGCTTGGTTTATCCCCTTCAGAAGAACAAGGCTGAGTTTCCTTGCAGGAAATGAAAATTGCATCCAGGTTGCGTGGCGGCTTCAAAGCGGGGCACAATCCTGATTCTCCAGGTTATTCCCATGGGCAATGGCTCTCCATCCATCCATCCATCCATCCATCCATCCATCCATCCATCCATCCTTCCCGGCTTTGTTCTTCAGCGCTGTCAGGGGAAGAGGAACTGGGGGGAGTGTGCTGTGTGGAGGTGTCTCACTGCTTCTGGGGTTTTCTTGACCTTTGTATCTTTTGCTACTTTTTCTTTATGCTTCCTGCCCCACCATTTTTATCCTTCTTATCTTCTTCCTCTGTATTTACTTTTTCTTTACTTCAACCACGAGTAGCCTTTCTTTCCAAAGCAAGCACTCCACTCTATGCTAGTTTAGGGCTATCCTGCAGTAGAAACAGCACAGGAACAACTAAATAGTCTTTTCTCTCTTTAATGTGATCTCCTCGGGAAAGGCCAACCTAACACATTGTTATTTCTTCTCAATTTAGACAGAGGGTGGCTTGGTTTGCAGTCAACTTTAAGCCTCAGTTTCTCCTCTACAGGAAGAGGAGGAAAAGCCACCCAACCAAACTGAAAGGCACAGATCCCACTGCTGTAGCATCTCTCTGCTGGGAGAGGTGTGGGCAAAATATCTCACCCTGCATCACCTGTGGCTAGAGGAAAGGGATGGGATGACACGACAAGGATCTCTGAGATCCTATCAGGACCCCTTCTCAGGCACGTCTTTCAACTGTGTTGCCCCCACCTCCTTGGAAAGTGTTTTGGGAACATTTAACACTCCCCATTCAGCAGGAGGCTGTGAGAACTGGTAATGCATCCAGGGTGCTCAGGAATGTGTCCTGCACTAATCGTTGCCTCTTGGCATTCACAAAGCAGGGCTACAGGGCTACAGCTGGGCATCCTTTTGTCTCCAGCTCTCATACTTACCTCTGACTTGTGTCACTTGAGCAGGTCAAGCTGAAGTAACTTAACTTTCAGTTTGCATTTACATATGAAAATGATTTGACGCAAAGAGCACTCATCGTTTTTAACAGCTAATATTTGACTGTATGAAAATACAGGCTGCTGGCTTGGACTCTGGTGATCAAATTACTAATTCATGCAAGAGCTTTAGTTGTCGTGGCACTGAAAAGGTCAATTCAGAAGAGAGCAGTGTGAAGTAACTTACCTGGAAACAAAGGTAACATACGGGTTAGTGCAGACACCACAAAGGAGGAGGATGCACTGAGGGAAATATCAATTTCCATTAGTTTCCCCTTGGTTAAAGAAGTTTTAAGACGAAATTAGTGACTGATGGAAACAACAATAAAAAAAATAAAATTAAAAAAAAAAAAAAAGGAGTGGAGGGAACATATATTAAGTTTAAAACCTCCAGACTATGATAGTGTGTGTTTTCATGACATTAGATGGAAAGCACTGTAACAAATTATATGATACTTGTGATATGGGTTGTGGTATGCTATAAGGTATGGAGTATAAGGAAAAGGTAAAGGGAAAATGGGGAAAGAGGATAGGGAAAGAGAAAAGGGGAAAAGAAAGAAAAGGAAAAAAGCCATGTCTGCTCCCCTTCTCTGCTAGAGCAGGAATTGCATCCCCACATTGCAGCCAGAGTTAAATGAAGAGAGGATAAACCACCTCAGATAGCTGAACAATTTCCAGATAAGAGGTTCTGGTGGGAGAAAACACCTCTGGAACGCTGTTCTCACATCTTCCCAGATCAGCTGTGATCTCCTTTTGGATATCCAGGAAACCTCACTGTAATCGCAGCACCGACTATTATCCAGAAATCCAAGTCCTTTTATTCCCATATGTGCCAAAATGCATTAGGACTTGTCTGGGCTTAGCTACAGGGATCTACAGTTTTGGGGCCTCCGGGCTGAAGTTTTTGCCTCTTAGAGTAAACAAAACAAAAGAAAAAAGCCTTTCCCTTTGAAATCTGTGTGTCCCCTAGCCAGCTGCTGAGACTTTGTGTCTCCAGCCCTCCCTCACTTCATTAACTCTCTGCAAAATCAAGATCCAGCTGAACTGTGACTGCAGTGGCAGATTACAGTCCTCTATAATTAACAGGCATAGATATAGCATAATACAGCGTGACCTTTAGCCCCTCAGACATAAAATAGCATGCTCCCAAGAATGGCATCCATCAGCCCTGCAAGCTGAAATAAAATACTGGCTGTAAATGTTGTTTACTGCACATACTGGAGAGAAGCGGCATCCTATAGATTTCCTAGTCTACGAGGGCAAGTTTCCATGCTCCCTACCTTTAGCGAGCGTGCCCTGCAGCACACCTTGCCATGTCAGCAGGCTGTCCTCAGCAGCACAGCAAGTCTGGACCAAGCCATCAAGCCCAAGAAATGCAACGTGAGGCGAGCAGTCTTACCTTTCTGGGATCACTAAATCTATTCCTACCTCCCTTTCCGCTCCCCTTGCAGCTCCCTGCTTTGGTTATGACCTTTTTTTCACTTCCTGCACTGTTATGTCAGATTCCTCTGACGTTTCTGCCCCGAAGCCTTGAGTTTGCCAGTGCAGCTGGGAGAAGTGAGCAGAGGGCAACCCAGACAGCACCTAGCTACAGCCTGACTTCTTGTCTCCCCTCCACCAAGCACGAGGTCGAGCTCTGCCTCTTTGCCTGAATCCACAGGCTCCCAGTGCCAAGCTGGTGCCCCATGATTTTCAACGGAGTTTAATCCCAGGGATAGACTTCTCCAGACTTTGAGAACCAAGGATTTCCTCAGTTCCTCCCTTGCTGCAGACATACAAGGGACATGTATGAAGTTGGGCTTTTGTTGAGTGGAGGCTGTTTCTTTCTGAGACCAATCTGTGAGCTGTTGGAAGTACCATGGTCATTTGTCCTTGTAGAGGACCTTGAACTGCTATAGCCCATTGACAGGATATAATGCTGAAATAATTTCATATTTTGTCACAGAATTGCAGAACCCCCAAACTGAAACAATTCTAGATCCCTTTTTATTGATGGAGAAGAAACTAAACCGACCCCTACCTCATTTGAAGGATAAAGCATTATAACATATTCAAATATAAGTAAAATTGACACAGACATTCTGAAGTTACTGATACGTTTAATAAACAAGATGCAGTATTTTCAGTCTGTCTCAGCCGTAAAACATAATCCGAGGAAGCAAACTCCTTTCCATGAAGCCCTGTTTGGAGAACCTGCCTGCTAGCATCAATTCTACCTGGAAGAAGGATAGCAGGGTTCATGACGAGTAGTACATGCTCATTACGTTCCTCTGCCCAGTTCATCCTACCCCTGCACTGCAACATCATTTCTGAAAACAGCTCCTTTCCTCTAACAAAGCAGGGGAGTAAGCTCTGCTGTAATGCTGATTAAGCTCTATATACTGCTTTATAGAGAGACTGTTGCAGGCTGCTGTAACAGGGCCAAGGGTGAAAAAGCCAAGAGGAGCTCAAGCAAGAGCAAACAAAGAAACCCACCGCTCCAAGGATACAGGACCTTAACAACAACAACAGCAACCCCCTAAATTCTTCAGCAGTTAAAACACAAAAACCCAAACCTCACATGGTCCCTAGTTACATTCTTTTCCTGTAGCATAAACTCTCGGTCATGCAAGCACAGAGCTCTTCATGAGCAGAGCCACAACTGCAGCTGAGCCTCCTGTGCACCCACCCCACAGTTGAGCCTCCCCTGCGGCACCCTCCTCACCTTGGGGCACCTTCCTCACCTTGGGGCACCCTCCCTGCTGATGGGCACCTTCCGTGGCCACCAGCACCCTGACCAAACAGCCTCAATATCCCCAGGGGTAGAAGACCTCTCCTGTAAGGGCAGTCTGAGAGAGTTGGGGTGGTTCAGCCTAGAGAAGAGAAGGCTCTGGGAAGACCTTATTATGGCCTTCCTAGTATCTGAAAGGGACCTACAAGAAAGCTGGGGAGGGACTTTGTACAAAGGCTTGTAGTGACAGGACAAGGGGAAGTGGTTTCAAACTGGAAGAGGGGAGATTTAGATGAGAAATTCAGAAAAACTTCACTCTGAGGGTGGTGAGACACTGGCCCAGGTTGCACAGGGAAGTTGTGGATGCTCCATCCCTGGATGTGTTCAAGACCAGGTTGGACGGGGCTTTGAGCAACCTGGTCTAGTAGGAGGTGTCCCTGCCTATGGCAGAGGGGGTTGAAACGAGATGATCTTTGAGGTCCCTTCCACCCCAAACCATTTTATGATTCTGTGATTCTATGTAGGGCTCATGTCCTGGCTTCACCCCACACCACATTAGCCATTGACATCTTCCTCCTCCAGCTTTCCTTTGGAAAGAGGGAAAAGCCTTGTTAACTCAGCTTTCTTCTGTTTTAGTAACACACGACCAAATATTTATCTCCATAAACAATAAATAAATAAACCCCCCCATCTTCTTCAGCATATATGCACAGATCTAAAACTCTACTTTTCATTCTTCCCATTTTGCCCTTCGCTGCTGATCAACCCCTATTTTACTGTAGGGAGAAGGAAATTCTCCTATGTAGGAAGAAGCACCAAGGATTTTCTGCACAACAGACTGCTAAAGAAAAACCCTGAAAACATCCAAACCAGAGTAATTTTGGCCTATGTTCTGGATTTCCTATATCCTCTCCCTGAGGATTTGAATAGCTCCTTATTTTCAGACCACCTGAATAGATCCTTATTTTTCCGTGGAGGCAGAAATGTCATTTTAAGCTTTTCTACTAATTTCAGTATTCTTTCTGAGAAGTGATGATTCTCCAGCAGGACCCTGATATTAGACAGGACATTTCTGAGAACATGGCAGGAACGTGTCCTGTACTAAAATTCCTCTAAATAAGACAAAGAACCCATTAAGTATGTTGGGTTTTTTTTTTTACTTCAGACCAGACATTGAGAATAAGTACTTTGATCCATTGCTATAAATTTTACTGTCTCCCTGAAAACAAAAGAAAGGAAAAAAAAACCCCACAAATTTTTACACGTCTCACAAGACAACAGTATTCAGCTCAGACTAAAAACTATGAAGTCATATATTTTTAATATCCCTGTCTAGCCCTCTGCAAACCACAAAACAATGCAACATCCATCATCAAAAAGGCTGGGACAGTAAATTAGGAGGACAGCATATTTTTGGGTGTTTTTAATGAAGAATTCCTAAAGGGAAATTTGAGAGATATCATTAAAAAATGCTGTGGTATACATCACGGGGGGAATGAAATCAATTAGATCTTAATCTCATATTATTTATGGGACAAAGTGTGAAAAAAAAAAAAAAGAAGCTTCTTTTATTACAAGCATTTTTTGATTAATAGGTTCTGTTGCAAAACTTTCATTTGCTTTGGGTCACAAACGCAGCAAGCGAAACCTCTCGGAACTAAAAGAAATCGAAAATGCTGGGTTTGTAACGTCAGCTAATAGTATTAGATAGAAGAGTCAGCCCATAATTATATAGCTTTCATGCAGTTTAACTTATGCCATTACAGAATTAAATCTAGACCAATGAGCCCTCAAAGTTGTATTTTTACATAATAACAAGCGCAAAAATTATATATGTGCTCCCAGTAGCGTTACAAGTTAAGTATATATTTGGCGACACTTTACAGTAAGTGGGTATTCATTACTAATTCCTCTGGTATTCTCTGTAACAACATTAGTCACGAGGAACTAACGTGGATATAACATCTGAGCACTGGTTTATTTCTCTAGAAATCGGCAGCGGAGACTACGCTGGTGATTCCCTCGCCGTGACGTCACTGCGACGTTGTTGAAGACCACACCGCTGCCATTGGAGGGATGTTCTTGGGTCAAACTGCAGAGTTGGGCAAAGAAGAACCTAATGAAATTCAACTAGGGCAAGTGTAGGGTCCTGCACCTGGGGAGGAATAACCCCCTGCACCAGTACAGGTGAGGGACTGGCCTGCTGGAAAGCAGCTCTGTGGAGATGGACCTGGGAGTCCTGGTGGACAAGTTGACCATGAGTCATCAGTGTGGCCTTGTGGCCAAGGCCAGTGGTCTCCTGGGTTACATTAAGAAGAGTGTGACCAGCAGGTCAAGGGAGGTTCTCCTCCCCCTCTACACTGCCCTAGTGAGTTCCAGTTCTGAGCTCCCCAGTTCGAGAGAGCAACTACTGGAGAGTCCAGTGTTGTCTCTGAAGATGAGGGGACATGAGCATCTCTCTTACGAGGAAAGGCTGAGGGACCTCGGGCTGCTTAGCCTGGAGAAGAGATCAATACTTATTGATATCTAAAGGGCAGGGTTCAAAAAGATGAGGCCAGACTCTTTTCAGCGGTGCCCAGTGACAAGACAAGAGGCAACAAGCACAAACTGGAACCCAGGAGGAAAAGCTTTCCTCTGAGGGTGCCAGAGCCTGGCCCAGGCTGCCCAGAGAGGTTGTGGAGTTTTCTTCTCTGGAGAAATTTCAAACCCACCTGAACAACGTGATCCTGGGCCCCCTGCTCTGGGTGACCCTGCTGGAGCAGAGAGGTGGCACCAGGTGATCTCCACCAGTCCCTTCCAACCCGCACCCTTCTGTGATTCTGTGATATTCAAAATATGCCACAATATTGTCATTGACAGCAGTGCATCCAGACAGCTGTGCCCTGCATCCATCTGGCCATTTATCCATGGAGAAGAGCATTGTCCTTTCCTCATAATTTCTTCCCTCAAAGCATGGCACATGTCCATCTCTAGCCTATATCCCTGCCTCCTTCTTCACTGACGCAATTTGAGAGGACAACCCAGTTATAAAAACAGACTTCTGTCCTGAATATATTTATTTTTTAACTCCCTGGCCACAGTTTTGTGTTACAATTCATTACAATGATTGCTAAGAGACCTTTCTTCCAGACCCCATTACCAGAATAATCGTAATCAGAAGACTAATCCAAGTCCAGACTGAACACCAATTCCCATGACCACCCTTTGGTCACTATTAACTTTCCCCACATCACCCCAGAAGGAGATACAAAGTGCTCATGTACTTTAGGGAACAAAAAGTTGTAAAAAAGCACAGAAACATCAAATAAAAAAATGGAAGCCTCCTCATTCTTCAAGCACAACTTCAAGAGCTGCAAGAGCACATTAGATGGTGTATTAACAGATGGCCCGAGCAACAAGTTGAAGCTAAAATGGTTTCAAAAGGGTCTTTGCCATTTGCTACTGACAGTTTCTCAAGCCAGTTGTAAACCTGGAGTAACTTTAGAACCACAGAGCAGCCTACATGTAATAGTTCTTTGCAGAAGGATCTTCCTATAATTATATATAAACTAAAGCCTAGTCATTGTGAGGTACTGTAGAAGCTAAAAGTATTTAAAACATGAAGCCTAAAAATACATCACTGTGACCAATGTTTGAAAAAAAAAATTTATTCAAAAAAATCTCTGCAATTAGTGGCTCTTTTACATATTCTTATCTGTGCAACATGAACCCCAAGCAGTTCGTTGCACTTTTCCTATTTAGTGATTTTATATGTGTGTGTACCATGAGCACATTTGTGCAGTTTCTTCCCTTTTTTTTTTAATTTTTTTTTTTTTTTTTAATTTCTTTTTTATCACTCTGCAGCTGGTCGGGAGATGATACACTTCATTATCTTATTCTGTGGGTCATCTAAAATGGATATTAAGTAATTCTGTCTCCTGCAGCTTTGGTACGGAGCCAAGGAGAACTAGTAAAAATATGATGCCCGACTTAAAAAAGAGGGTGTTTTTTTATTTTTGACATAGAAATTACGTTTTCACGTGACACACTTCTTTCAACAGTTTTATCATAGCTAAGCAGACATTGCAAGACAGAAAATCATAACCTCACAAAAATTTGTAACCTCCCAAACCATCTTCAGGTAGTTCAGCTGGGGGATGTTTCAATTCCAGAGCCCAACAGACTACTAGGTCATTATCAATAAGCAAACTGGAACCACTCGATGGGCAACACTGGCTCCTCTCTCTGATTTTGGGCAAGGATTTTTATGATTGTGGTATCAGTAAATACATATTTAAATCAAAGCTTGACAAATATTTTCACACAGACATTGAGCTTCTCTACGCATGGTATATTTGGAAGGTTTTCAGCATCTTCTTTTATCCTGATCTGATTTTATGCTCCGGTGTCCTTGCATTTTAGTTTGTGCCACTGCTTTCTAATCACCCTCTATTCAGATGACTGAACATTGGAAATGGGCTCATCTGGGATTGGGGCTTCTCAACTCCCCCCCCATTGCCTGGTGCTGACCTGTGGCCATGCCAACGGGGGAGCACAGTGAGGGCATCTCACAGGCATCCAACCGGCCGTAACCCAGCTCGGCAAGAAGCACGCTCAGTAATGAACTACACAGGCTTAAGTCATAGTGCTCGATGAAATATGACCCTGTGGGACAACCCTGTCTCCTGCTCTACTCCGTCCGTGAACAAGTGGCCAGTCAATGCTCCTGGAAAGATAATTACCCACTCATCAAAGCACACAGGCATTTTTGTCCCTGAAGTCAAAGGGGCAAATGAATGAGGCAAGCTGGGGTATTTTTAGCCGTGGAGATGTTACTGCAGTGGATGTACCGGGGAACGGTTTCCTCTGGAGAGAGCTGCCAGAAACTTTATCCCTGCTTTTCTCTGTTGTTTTCCTTGTAAATCAGCTCTCTCCCAGAAAACATTACACTAACATTACCAATCCCAGATACTCAACAACAAAACTCATCAAAAGTCTTACCCAGACAGTCTCCTCATCTATCTGACCAGCTGAGTAAACTCTAAGAAGTAACTAATGACTTGCATACACATACACAGGAAAATATTTGGGTTTAACAGAAATCCTCAGAATACTGTAACCCTCAATGCTTTACATTGCAATGACTTTCAGCCCTTAATGAGGTATTTCTGTCAGATGAAATGAATGATGCCTGCAAGCAAGCGAGCACCTAAACCACCGTGCGTTCCCCGTGTGGGCTCCATTTTGAATAATGCAAAACATCAACCCTACTCGGAGGCTTTCTTACTTCGAACAGTGTGTTGTCAGACCTATGGAGGCCAAAGCCATCTCAACATCTCTCCCCAAACAACACTTCTTATTAAATATTGTCCCTTGGGGACGTACAAATCAGCAGCGAGAAAAGAGACGGCCTAACAAGGGAGATGGGAAACAATAGGCAATGCCTATTAGCAGAGATGTTAATCATTGTGTAGTTGTTACAGGAAGGGAAAACTTCTCCCTCCTGAAGACACATGACATGGGCTGACAGCCAGCGAACCTGAACACAAGCAGCATCCAACAAGAGAGAGAATTTCAGTGTTTGACAAGTGTACGTGATCTCCGTTTTAGGCTGGGGAGTTTTCTCTGTCAAGTACTGTCTGATGGCAAATGTACTCTTTACTTTGAAATGCCTGCAAGTCCAAAGTGAAATTACACCAATTTTTTCCTGACTCCAAACTTCATTAAGTTGATGCTTGCTTGTACAGAAGCTTGTGAGGCCCATGTTTTTCTGAAGTAACATTTTCCTGTACAGTCTATTTTCTATTACAATGACTGAATTGTAGAGCTGAAATGAATGTCAGAATTGTTTGCTGGATGCATTACCAGATACCTTCTTTTCTGATGCCCAGAAAGAGAAATTAGGTTTGCAACAGAGATCATTTTTGGTTTTCTGAAGCAAAGGTTTCATATCATATAATGCAAATCTCTGTCTGGGAATGTTGTATGCATTTTGCTCACTAGGTATCCTCCCAAGATTATTTATACAAGAGAATTTCCACTTCAAATTGCCAACATAGTTGTCCTGCAGAGTTTGAAAATTACATTTAGAGAAAATAAAAACATTTGGAAAGAACCCGTCTACAAACCCAAGAGATTTTGTGACTAGTGCACCAGCTTTTAGTCTGTGAGAAGGTGGAGTGACTCATGGGCCAGGTGAGGTGGGGATGCAGCAGGCCAGCTACCTTCAGTTCCTGGGCAACTTGCAGGACAAATGTCTGATTCCCATGTGAAATACTCTTTCACTCCCAGCCAGGAAGGCTCTGGCTCTTTCACTCTGCCAGAGAAGTGGGAAAAGTTTTGGGGCTCTCTTCTCTTGGTGGCACTAGGGCTCAGTCCCACACCAAGGGACATCCCTGACCCAGGCAGTATCTTGCCCTGTGTTCCATGCATACTGCATACCAAATATCTTTTCTCCATATCAAAATGTCTTGCTATGGCTCTAGGGTAAGACTACAAACAGGCTTAAATGTATAGAATATTTCTCTATGGATGGGCACAGGAAATAATGCTCCTGAAGGTTATGAACTTGATGAACCAAAGCTGAATTTCTCTGAAGTCAAGAAACTAGAGACTAAGGAACCAAGAGGGAAGATGTTAGGTTCCTACTGAAATCGAAGAGAATTTTGGCACTGAATTCTATAGGAAATGTCTCTGGTGGTTGTACTGAGCTATAACTGGACAAAAGCTTGAAAGACAATCCTTCAGATTCAGACTAGGAGGCCATGTGCGGGTGTGTTTACAGCTATAATACATGACTCTGTGGTTGAGACCTAGAAGTCCACCAGAGAGAGAAAGGCCCTCCTGTTTGAGGCAAGCCACATGTTTTTTCCTGGAAAGCAGCAAGAGGGATCAATGAACCCACAGGAGAACGGATCTACCACACAGCTGAACTGCGAAGCTTGAAGAATGCTCCTTCTTGTAGTGCCCTTTACAAGCTCTTAGAGTCATTTGTGTCCTGCCCTGGTGTACGTTTCCAGTGCAGCATTAATTGCTTGGTTAAAAAGTCCCTGGAACCATTCCAGGTCAGGTTGGCCGGGGCTCTGAGCAACCTGCTCTACTTGCAGATGTCCCTGCTCAGTACAGGGGGGTTGGACTAGATGACTTTGAACGGTCCCTTCCAACCCAAACCAGTCTATGATTCTCTGGAAAAGAGTTTTTTTGGGGGAAGAACCCTGGCAGCTTCCCCCTGACAGTCGACATTACCTTACCTTATATGTCTTCTCGAAATGTATTGAATTAATTGATGGGGTTTTAAAGATACCTATCTGGAATGCAATATACTTGTTCAATAAATATCTTCTCTGTAAACAAAACATCATTGATCCTACTTTACAAACGGGGAAGCTGAAACACAAAAAGAGGCAAAATAAACTAACAGAGACAGTCCGAGCAGAAAGTATAACCAGGTCCCTTGTGTCCAGCACAGGTCACGCAGCTGGAGGCTGTCTCAGTGGCCAAAGCCCAGCTCACAAACATCCCTCTTCCAAAAAAACCTGACCTTGCATCTCAGGCTAGATTGGAAAAATAAAGCACAGATCTCAAAGGCCAAATTCCAGCCTCTTTCGAACACACTCAGAGCGTTCGTGCAACCGAGGTTCACACTTGCAATGATTTTTATGGGCAGTATTTTTCACCATAGGCTTTGTGGCACACGAAGACATGCCTTCTCAAGCAGTTTCCACAATTGTGTTATATTTAACAGGACCAAATAAAAACATAGCAGCTGGATCAATATTATATTCATATTTTATTCCATAAATAAACTCTGTTGGTTTGTAAGCTGCTTGTTTTTACTTCCAAAATGTACAAATAAAGATTTAAATATTTTTGGAGGAAACATTACAGATGGTTTTAGTTCTGCAGTTTTGATGCAAACATACTTCTTGGCACCACTTCTTAATAGGCCGTTTCCATAAATACTTAATGCTTACAGAAGTGGAGTAAAATATACATTACAATGAAAAACACGAAAACGGGTGTTATAATCACATTTTTAAGTACTGCTCTTTAACAGGTAAGTCTGCTACGTAGATTCACTACATAAACAGGAATAGAGTTCTTCAGAGAGCTAAAATATCGGTCCCTTTTGGTACGTTAAGTATTAATGTGAAACTGCTGCTACTATGATTATGTGGTAATGCTATTTCAGCTAGTTTCTAAACATAACAAATAATGATATTCATTTTTCTTTCCTTCAAGGATTTAACTCACAGGAAATCAATTAATAGAGTACTTCAGAGAAATAAGTTTCCCAGATCTTATAAACCCAGTTCTATTGCTACAGAGACGTGTCCTTTTTAAAAGATTAAAGATAAAAAATACCGCTGTAATTCAGTATTTGCATTAAACATTCTTAAAATTATTACCTCTGGGTAAACTGACCAAAAGGTGATGCTCTGAAACAGCTGTGTTCCCTTTTAGACTGTTTTTGATTACTTGAAAGTTTCCTTAAAATTTCAATTGAAAAATAAATGATCTTTCTTTATACAAGGAGCCAAAGATAAGAAAAATACCTCCAGGTAATTGAGATAACAGCAAATTTTATGGCTTAACTAGCATTCAAAGGCGTTCAAGATCCAGTTAAGATGATGGGCAAGAGAATCCGCTGTCACTCTGTGTTTCTCTGAAGGAGCTGGTCCAGTAATTGCTATGAAAAAAAACCACAATGCAAAACAGCCTTAAGATACCGTTAAAATACACGAGGGGGATAGAGCTGTGGATGTTTTCAGCGATGCTAGAGGTGAGATGATACTGACATTCTCAGACTTCTAATCTCCTGGCTCAAAACAAAGTAGCACTGGAAGTTTTTCCACTTTGGACAGGAAGGGTGTGATCAGATGGAGGAACAGAGCACTCAACCAAGGGAAAATTGGTACCTGTGTGCAACGTGGGGCAGGGTTATCTGGCAGTGCCTCAGCTCTGCACCTGGGTTAATGGTGCTGATGCAGCTTTCTACCACAACTAATTGCTCATTGCTAAAAACCAGAAGTCTAAGGTGCTTATTCCAACACAAAAGTTCAGCTGTGAATTCAAGTTTAAAGCAGTGCCCAAAGTGAAGGACAAGATTTAAAACCCATCCCTTGGCTCTCTGGCTTTGCCCATGGTCTGCAGAGGCTCCCCAGGCAGCACCCCATTCACAGGTAATGAAGGGTTGCAAAACTGTGCTTGGCATTCACTGTAAATCTTTTACCTTTTTAAAGATCTCAACACGCAGCCTGTTACTCTGGATGATGATCCGTTTCTGTTTTTCTTCTTGTTTCTTTTTTACTTCGGGTAAGTTGTCATAAATCCTGGAATGAATTTAAGAAGGTTAACTTCACACGTCATCCTTGGGACTCACAAATAATTTCTTTTTCCTCTAGGAAACATTTGCCTTCGATGCAATATTTCTCATTAATGGGCGTCTCTAAGTACTTGAATTAGATTTATGACATGGGAATTATAAATTATTAACAATAACGTTTTTGTATCAAATCTGACTTGTTGAAAACCACTCCTAATTCTGAACTAAAATGTAAGGAAAGAGGCAGGATCAGGTTATCTTGATGCAGCAGCATAATTCTGGAGTAGCTTCTAATGAGCTCAGTGGAGTTGGTTTCAATTTATAGCAACATAATTCAAACCAGAATCTGGCCTGTGTGCTTTTTTATATTTATGTGACAAAATTAATACCAAACAATTATTTTCAAATATTTTTCTAAAATACAAGAAAACCAGCATTATAGGATTGTAGACTCTTAACATTTTTTTTTTTGCTATCTTTAGGAACTCTTTTTACCAAGGAGATAATAACCTGTCCATTTTAAAAAGAACGTGAATCACTCTCAAAAAGGTGACTCCTGCTCTGATCTTTTTCCACGGAAATCAGTGATAAAATTCCCAAGGATTGGAAGAGAAAGTTGGACCTTCCTTCATAGCAGTCCTGTTCTTTGCATGGATACAAAGCCTCTTTAGTTCTGATTTTTCCTCATCATGTTTTGCAATACCAAGTTCTTGAAGCAGCCTGCTTTGGCTGGAGATTGTATTTTGGAGAAGAGAAATGGGACACATCTTGAGCACTCTTAAAAACAGGATGAATTCTGCCTTTTGCAGCAGTGAATGATGGCGTGACGTGCAACGCAGTTAAAGATCAGAGCCACGTTCCAAATAGTTTGCTGTACTTCTCATGCTATGTGCCATTTAGGGGTTTAGTGGTGCCCTGGCAGCGCTGGGTTAACGGTTGGATTTGATGATCTTAAAGGTTTCTTCCAACCAAAACTGTTCTATGATTCTATTCTATGATTCTATAATCCCAGTGAAAGAAACCACAACAAAGTGACTGTGCAGCTTACATTTTTGAATGTCCAACATGAAGTACCCATCAGGGACCTTGTTTTCACACCACAGGTACCCCATGTTGGCTGAAACTGCTAGAAAAGTGATGTTCCAAGGACAGGGCTACCCCAAATCTAGCACACTGATACAGTGACATGAGCATCACTCGAAAAGGTGGCAAGCAGCACAACAGACAGATGCAGATGACGTGGCAATACGCTGCCTTCGGTGTGAGCCGGCAGCGAGCTCTAAACCCGCACGGTTTGTACCTTTTCGATCTCATGTGCATCTCCTTCTCTGGAATGAATCTTTCCTTTGGTTTGAAGAGATTATCTAGCAGAGGGAAAATAAAGACAATATTGGAGGAATCTGCGTTTACTGGAGTGTCTTAACTTAATGGTTGCATTCCTCGTGGTCATGATATGCTATTTTTGATTGCATTTTTGATGGCGTAAGGCCAGATCCAAATCTCGATGGGTTGATGGAAAGGCATTTAACAACTTCATCTGGAGGCAAATTCGTCCCTGAAGCTGCCCTACAGAAAGGGAAGGATGGAGAAGACCCATGGTAACCACCTTCCTTGCAGAGTTTACTTAATTTAAATGCCTATGACTTTTGTCATTGCCACATGCAGCTCTGTTATTCAGATCAAGAACCAGGGATGATTTCTGTGATATCAAGTGATTTTGCCCAGAGAGGTGGTAGAAGCCCCACCCCCGGAAACATTCAAGGTCATAGAGGACTCTGAGCAACCTGCTCTAGTTGCAGATGTCCCTGCTCACTGCAGGGGGGTTGGACTAGATGGTCATTAAAGGTCCCTTTCCACCCAAACCATTCTGTGCTTCTAAATGATTTATTTTCCCCATGTGCTCGTACAGGAAACTGCACCCACACAAACTGGCTGCATCCTCAGCTGACGTGTGTTGGGGACCTGGCATGGTATGATCATTTCTGATTCAATTTACACCTGTTTTGCAGGGCTGTGAATAATTACGCTGAGCATTAGGAGGAGGAAAATTAAATTACCCTTTCCTGATCAAATATGAAGATATCTGTGATAATTCCAATCAACATTTCCCTGGACACAGGAAAATAATTACTGATCTTAGCAGTCGGTGAGTCTCAGTAATAGGTGGTTTTAACACCTTCCTTGCAGAAGTGGTTCCTGAATGGGAAAGGCTGATGTTTGTACAAAGTGGGAAGCCAGTAATTATGGAAAAAAAACTTATTCTTGATGAAGGAGACTGTGTCTAGCCACATTTACCAGGGAGAGGAGGGAAGGAGCACTGCTGCCTGCACAGCTATGCTATTTAGATTTACACCAATATGATGAAAGGAAGTGTGGAGAAGAGGCAAGGTTCTACAGCAGGACACATCTAGGAGTGGAAGGAACCCTGGGGTCCATGAGCTGCTACCCTGGTCTATACTGGCAATGTGGACAGTTGTAACTTGATTTTTTTCAGTTCAGGCGTAGAAAGAAAAGGTTTTGCATTCTGGTGTCTGAACACGAGGATGACCAAAGCATTGCCTACACCCAGCCAGGTCCAGATGGTTTCCCTGGGGCACTGAGGACAGGGGTATGATGCCCTGTGCAGTCACACTAATCTAAACATAAAAGGTATTTGCCAGTATCTTTGCAAAACATATGTAGAAGATAAATACATGTGCAAACTTTCAAGCCCTTTCCTTTTCCAAAGGAGTTCAGAAGACATAATATATATATCACAGCAGGCACCACATTGGCCTCTTTTACCATCTCTACTGAAGAGAAAAATACAACAATCAAGGCAAAGGAGTAAATAGAGAGAATAATTGGTTCCAGAACTGCCCAGTGCAGACACTGGCCCTGAGCAGACCCAGTGACCATTGCCCAAAGAAAGATCCCTTCCTCACCAGGTTTGCTTTCCTGATGTTTAAGACACCAGAAGTTTCAGGGATATTTATGACAGATGTTTTAGCAACCAAACAGCCTCGAGCATCTTACTGGGTATCTTACAGGCAAAGCTGGACTTGAATGACTGTGTTTCTCAGGAAAATGCTACAAGTCCTTTAAGATTCCTTTTATATCTTGAGATAAAAAGTGAGCTTTGCAGCAGTTCCTATTTTGAACTGGTACAGTCTTCAAAACACAAACTGAGAAAAGAGGAGAGACTGTGAAGCCACCTCTGCCCGAGGACTAACTTTTCTCCACTCAGTGGTTGTCTGTACTTAATCAGGCTATTAAATCTTCAGTACAGACGAGCAACATGCTCAATTTGCTAGGAAAATATAATCTGCCTTTTATTTATTAGTGGGTTTATGTTCACTTACGTGTTGATAAACTTGAAATGGATAAACACTTGGATGCTCTGTCCAAAGAACCCTGAAACTTAAGGGACCGGATTGCCTGTGACCCAGACGGTCCTAGAGAAGGATTAGGGTCCAGGGTCATTGATTTTCTGGGACCAGTGTGGATCCCAGCACATCTCAGAGCAGCCTTGGCACAGTCTCTTGCTGCTTGAGGTCGCACACATCATTCTGACAGCTCAGGACTGCAGGATGCATCCCCTTCCACAAAGCATGTCCTCTAACCTGGATTGAAATCATATAAAACCATCACCATGGATTCTCTGCAGTGCTAAAACAAAAAAGAGGAGGTAATTCATGCTGCAGAGAAGAGGAGGCACTTCACGCTGCAGAGAAAATTCGGGCATCTCCTTTGTTTGCATGGTAATATGGTCCCTGGTGTGACAACCAGTTCATTGAACATTCCCACGTCCTTGGGCACAGCAGGGTAGCTGAGGGCACTGGAAATAACATCCCAGCAGAAACCTGCACTACTTGCACCAAGCCCTCATGCTATAAGTCAAGGTGGGCCTCTCCCAAGATGCAATACCATCAGCCAGTGTGACTGACCAGCACAGAGCCCAAGTTTTATATGATTTCCTGTGCACCATGAGCAACATCTGCTCAAATTTATGAATTCTTACTCCATGAATCCTCAGCTTGTAGGATTTCTGGAAGGAAACTACTCAGTTTAGGGATCCCCTCCCTTTATTCTAAATAAAAGCAGTTACTGACACATTAACTTTTCCAGACCCCTGTGTGTAGCTGCCAGAACATATGAGGGATGAAAAACCCAGCCAGGGATCTGCAGGCCTGAGACCTGTCTTGTAAACAGGTTGACAAGCTAATCAGTATTTTTTCTAAGTAGTCACTACGACAAGCTGGGTCCCTGCATTTGAGTGCTGGGAAGCACCACAGAGGCCAAGAGCTGTGAAGGTGCTGGAGTGTGAGGCTGTTCCTCCAGAAGAATCCTCTCCTGATGGTACAGAAAGGGGCTAGAAGAGCATCACACCCCATCACTGCCCACGATTCTGCCTGGAACTATGTATGTGGCTTTGACAGGAAGGATTAAAAAGAGATTCTGGGGAAAATCCTCCAAGAAAAAAAAAAAAAAAAGAATAAAATCTACCTTGTGGTAAAAATATGCATTGTGAAGCAGCTTGGAGTCAAAAGTTTAACACTTCAGGGTAAAGACTCATGTAGTATCTCTTGGCTCACCCTCAGGTCACTATATATAAGAAAAAAACCAACCCAAAACACGCATGCAAGCAACCAGCAAAAATAAAGCTGATCCTTGACAGGATTAGAATTCAAACATTAACCGAAAAATAAATAAAAATTGCTCTAAATGAGAAAATAAAAATCATACGTGCATTAAAATATTTGTTAATATTCAATACTGAGAAAAAAGTGTACTTCTGAGCAGAAGAGCAGCACGCTTTCAGAGCTATAATACCCTGCCAAACATGTCACGAACGCCTGAATTAACATTCTTTCCTACCAAGCAAAGATGAAAGTGGAGCACAAGGTGGACAATTCCCCAGCTTGATAAGTCTTCTAAATTGCATTTTATCAAAGTTCCTTACCAAATTTCATAGCCCTGTATTACTGGTGGAGAAAACTATTCTGAAGGATAGAAAAGAAGGGATTTCAAGGCAGACACTCAGCATTTCCAGTGATGCACTGCAGTTAAAAAAAAAAATGGTACAGACAGACAGGCATGAAACACTACTTTGGTGATTTATTCAAACCCTGTGAAACTATTGATCTTCTGGTGTTTATACCAACACTGTGTGCAACAGTGGTCTGGCATCTCCATAGTGGGAGAAAGTAGCTGCTTCAGCAAGTTGTAAATGAAGGTAAATGGGTCATCCCTGCCATATATTTTAACTAATGCTAAACTGCACCTCAGACAGAATGAGTAACTTTCTTGCTCGGGAAGTTAGTAAATGTTTAGACAGAGAACAGATAAAACGATTGTGTTGGAACCATCCCCTGACTTATATTTACCACTAAATCACTGGAACACTTAAAAAGGAAAAAGAGTGGCAAAATTTATCAATGGCTTAACTCTGCCCGTCAGAATATACATCCATTTTCTTCTAACGCAAACGTAAATGTCTCCAAGTTTGTTAGGAGCTAAAGTGCTCCTTTGAAGACACGTTGCCGGTCCGGGAAAAGCAAAGTGCTGATAGTGGTGGTTCTCTAATTAAACTGCTTTTTTGCTGAACTGAAAAAATAATTCCCCAAAAGCCCACTGACCCAGAGAAGTCTTAAAATATAAAAGATTTTTTTAAACGCTGGTTTTTTTTTACAAACAACAGTCCCCTAAAAAATAAATTAGCCTTGAATCCAAGATAAATATCATACCCAAAGCACTTGACTGGGAATTCACCCAGAGAATATAAACTAGTGCCCACACTGAGCAGTGCTGCCTAAACTTTTGCTCATTGTATGTCAATGACTTCATGCAATGAAGTACTGCAGTCAACAGATGAGGTTGTGGTATTATTTATTAAAAAAGTGCATTAACCCATTAGTTAGAGGTTTGATGGCAAGACTGTCTGGACTTCTCTCATCTCAGAGAAATGTTGAAGCTCAGAAGTGGTCCTTCAACCAAGAGGACCCATAGGAAGAGGGGGTTCATGGGCTTTCCAGCTTTTCAGGCCTGTCCTACACTGTGGCTATTGAGACTTCTGATTGTCTTTGATATTTCAGTCTTAACAATGGAAAACATCACTAGTATTTCTAAAAAAGCTGTAAAGTGTACAGGTTTATGAAAATACTTTCATACTAAATTAATTTTGGGCACGATGCAGGAGATTTCAGTCCTCTCTGCCCAAATGATAGTTGAACACTGATGGACTTAATTCAGAAAAAATTAACATCTCTCCTGGCATTCCTAAATCATTCTTGTTTGACTAGAGCATGTAGTTTTGAAAAGCCTAACATTTCTTTCAAAAACCAGCAATTAATGAAGAAAGTATGACAGATCATGGCAAATTCATCACAAGATTAAACTTTGATAAAACTTGCACCAGCTTCTTAATCCCGACCTCTTCAGCTTCTAATCACAGGTGAAATCAGACCTTTTACTAAAGCCTGGCATCAAAAAAAACCCCTCTTCATATTTGAAGAGTTTCCAATTTATTGCCGCCTTCCGTGCACAGAGACTGGCTAACTTCCCCCTTCACAAGGATGAGGATGTGGGGAGGACATGCTGGTTACCCCATTCACTTCATCACGTCCTCCCCTGTCATCACAGCGAGTAGTCTGAGCATCAGGTTCCCAGGGCCCCCACTGCCAGTGACCTGCAATGTGCTGCCACGTTTAGCTGACTCATAGGCACTGTTCTAATCAATGTGGTGAATAATAATATCACAAAGATAAGTCATTCTTCTTGCACACTCAACTACCTGACTGCAGCTTTGTCTATATTCAGAGCTGTCAGCCTCAACCAAGAGGCCAGGTGCCAACAGGGTCAGTGGCACTACTGCTAGATAGGAGTCTTGATGAGGAAAAGGAACCTGAGAAATAGCACAACCAAAGTCACACGTGAACAGAGATGGGCTGCAAACATCTCATCAGCCATCAACAGCATCTGAAGACCACGGGGATGCATGTTAGCAGCATTTGCCAGCTGCACACTTACTGCAAATTCTCCAATTGTCATCATCTTCTCTCTCTAGACTCCAAAATAAAACCTCCCTGGCGCAGAGCTCCTCAAGAAACCAACCCCTTGAAAACACAAACAAGCACACAGCAACCCTCACCCTCCAGGCTTTTGCCGTTACAATAAAGCTTTTTGGAAAGGTTTAGAAGCACGACTGAGGAGCTATAAGCTTGTTTCCAAAATATTATTAGAGATACAGGATTTGGACACAAATCCAGAGAAACACAGCAGGCACCATGGTAGGGGTTGAACAATAACGTTCAACTCCTGTTGCCGTTTCCAATGAACCTCTCAAAGGAAAGGAAGGTGGAAGGTATGAAAACAAAAAAAAAACCAACCCCAACCCAACCCAAAACATATGTGCCTGAGAAATCTTTTTAAACCTCTGAAAGTGCTTGTGTACACTAAGATCACAAGGCTGTTCATTATGCAGATTTAAAGGCCCATAAACAGCTGGTCGTCCTGTCACTGAAGTAATTACATTACGGTTTTTGAGATTTAAATCCAGTTATTTGAACATTGTTTCTATTCAGTTCGTCACAGTGGGATCCCTAATTTGTTCGACGTAGTCAACAGCAGAGTAGTCTATCTTGGACTAATTAGAGCTCTCGAAATTTAGCAGCACACATTACACAGCACAAAGGCTAGCGTGAGAGTCGCGGGTTCTCTGCCTTCAAAGTGCTCTTGTGATGATAAAATCTTCTGCGGGGTAAACATTTTTGGGTTTCTCAGATTACTTTCAGTGTTTCGTAAAAAATCCTGCTCGTGAATTACAACTAAAAATGGTAAACAACTTGGTTTTTGGGTTGTTTTGGGTTTTTTTCAGGATGAGAAGGTAAACGGAAATTGCACAGATGTGGGTATTTATATGGAAATGATGCTGAATGGCAATTATTTCTTTCTCTTGAAACTAAAGTTGTAGCAACACTGTCAAAACATTGGAAAACTGCTAGCTACTAATTTAATTTTATCAATAAATACACTTTAGCCTGATAGAATAGTCTCCTGTGGGGGGAAAAAATCTCCGAAGGACATTGCTCTTTTTCCTGAGTGGAAATTATTTTATTGAAATAAAAGCTGCAAGCCCAGAGTGAAAAGCATGTAACAAGCTTATTTCAGAGAGATATTAATTGCAGCAAACTCCTCAAGTGCCAATGGAAACATCTCTGGCTCCAGTTTAACCCCCACTTACATCCACATAAAAGCAGGTTGTCCCATCTGCCCCCCTTCTGTGACACCCCTCCGTGCAGACACAGAGGTGCACTGTGGGAACTGGGCCAGGAATTGTCTTCTGGTGGTGGAAAACTACTTGGATAACTCACGTTACTGCTGTGCTTGGGGCAAGTATACTGCAGTGACCGGCTCTGCGAACTCCTTGGGGGTGCACAGAAACACCCGACTCCTGCCCAGCCACAAATACCTTTATAATCCATCCTTGGGCTCACTGTGTTGGTGTCAGTGGAAATTAAACTCATCAGCCAACCTGCTCTTACCAGGAAGACCACTGGAAGATGTATGAGGGTGTGCTGGCAATGAGCCCTATGAACCTTAGACCCATAAAGACATCAGGGAAGAGAAAAAAAAGAGGAAGGAGGAAACTATCAGACTGAAAAAAAAGCAAGATCATGCCCTGAAGCCTAGAGGTGCCATCAATAGAATGTTGCATATTGAAACAAGTTTCCAGGTCATCATTTTACCTTCCTGGTTTCTTAATTTTGAACTTTGTTTTGAAGTGTGTTGCTGTGAAAGAGCAGTTGGCTTCCTGAGAGCAAGAAACCTGCAGGTGGACTGCATTTGGCAGAGATTTTTTTTCAGACTAGCAAGAAGAAGTGGAGACCCAGTAGTACTAGTACCAAATAAAATACCAATGGCTCTGGGGATGTGGCAGAACAACAGCTCTGCTTGCCCAGAAGTATCTGCTGCCCAGTTGCCTTGACTTCTGATGACAGCTGAGGTCTCATGTCTGTTTTGGTCTTTATAAGTGACTGCAATAAATGTAGGCTTCCAGATAACAACAGGAATGGTTATCTGGCAGGTCTGTGCCCTCTGCTGCTGCCCAATGAACCCTGGGCAGCTGCACCATACCCTGGAGAGCAATGGTTGTGATAAAACAGCACTGAGCATCAGCCACCAGCTCTTGTCCCCAGCTTTGGTGTCAGAGTCAGCTGGTCCTGGACCATGACTGACTCACAACCGGGTATAGCCAAGTGTGGAAGTGGCATTTGTGACTTTCTGTGTTTGGACCTACAGACACACCTTAGGATTTTTTTTTCCTTTTCTGTCCACTTTGAGCCCTGCAGAGACCCCAGGCTCTCTACCACTTGAAAAGCTGGCTTTGAAATCCATAGGGACGAACCCTGCCTCGTTGCCTTTGCTCAGCCAGCTTTGGCTGGCAGGCAGCTTTTGGTGTCATCTGTGAATGGGTGTGATACACAAGCAGCCTGGGAGCTCTCTTTGGGAAGGGCATGGTCTCCCCATGCCTAGAAAAATGGGAGGCTGGTGCCAAGAGAGGTGCTGCTGCTTTCCTCCCTCACCATCTCCCACCTTCCCTCTCACTGACTTTGCACCAGCTCATCTGATCATGACACTGACAAGCTGGATCAGTCATTTGATCTGATAAAACCTCACAGAGGAAATCCAAATTAAAAAAAAATTCAAAAAATAAATATAAAAAGCACGTCCAACTAGATCCAGATGAGATATGTGAGCATGGATGGGCCATGCGCAGTGACAGAGCAGGTGGTGACACTGCTGCTTGTGCCCACAACTCCCTTGCACCAGGTTACAATATGAAAAGGCATCCCCACACCACTGGGATTTTGATGCTCACTTCCTATCTCAGTAAATGAAACTGCCCTTGCATCCATACCTGGATTTTCATTTCATTTTACATGCTAAAATGGCTTTTCCAGAGAATACAGAATAATGATGACAACAAATGATAACTGTTCTTCCTTCCAGCTTTAGGGGCTGACAGAAAGGTAGGAGAAGGCTGTGACCACAGTGGGTTGGGGATGTTATCAGCAGAGACATCAGAATGACACAGGCACCTGGTGTCCTTGGTGAGCACGAGGGGGAAGCCCTTGTCTCTTCTGCTAGAGGGGTTGCAACTAGAAAAGCTTGGGAGCATTCGTAGGAAACAAAGATCCCCCACCCTGGGACTCATTAATGATACTAATTTCTCTGCACAATAGCATCCACCAGGAGAAGTCCTAAAATACCCATTGTCAGAACTCAGAGCAAATTAAACAGGCTCAGTACACTCCTGCCCAGCCCTCTGAACCGCAGCCTACACTGTTGTGCTCTATCAAGCATCTAGGAGTTCCAATATTAATTATAGTTGTGCTTAAATAACGGACACATGACCCTTCTGTCATTATAAAAATATTAAGGTCTCACAAACAGAAAATTACATGTGGCTGTAGGAAGGCAGATGAGCTATGGAAACTAAAGATTTTCTTTAGAAAAATTTATCTTTAATTACCAGCCACTAAGAGAGGGAAATAGTAATTTACTTGAATAATTAATGAATGTATTTCAATATGCTTTTATTACTCCTTAAACAAGCATAAAGATTAATCTTTAATTATAATTTCAGGAGAACTTGGTCTAACCTTTCATTTTTTTAAATTTTTTTTTTAATTTCATAATGTGTTTGCAGAGTGGTTTGGGGGTCCTAAAGACCTTTTCCAGCCAAAATGGTTTTGTGACTTTCAAAGATAACCAAACAAAGAGAGAGAGATTTGCCAATTCTTCTAAGATATATATATATGACAAACTCCCAGTCTGTGCCAGTGCCTGCTGGGAGGGTTGCTGGTGATGACACAGACCCCCCCCAACACTGCAGGGCAGCGTGGCCCTGAAAGATCTGTACCCGAGGAAATTATTTTGGATGACTGAAGTGGGGAATGAATTTTATCGACTCCTTAAAATAGAATTTATATCTTGGTCTTCGTTCACTTAGGCTTATTTATGTCTCTATAAAAACCCATTATGTATCTGATGTAAGGTAGAGTCTGTGATACCACCACAAATGGTACAGAGGTAGAGATAGAAATCATTTTTTTTCCAACACAAAGCACGACAAGAGCCCTGAGATGAGGACAGTGACCAGCTTTCCCACACCCAACCTCAAAGCCAGAAAAACAGGTGTGTTTCCCAGCATCCAGGACACCAAAGATTTTCTTTACTGCTTCCTCCAAGTGACCCATCTAACTGTTTAATGTTTTCAATTGATTTACTTTTCAGTAGAATAATGGGTCTTCAAACAGCCACAGATTTACAACCAAAACGTGAAGAGGGATGTCAATCAACCAAATAAATCTTTTTCTTTATTCTATGGAATTAAGTATCACCCAGATGTCAATTAAAAGAAAAAAAAAGAGTGAAACAAAAGTAATTTGTTTAACATCTTGCACCTAGATTATATTTACAGAGGTGCTATTGGGAGGGAGCTGCAAGGAAGCTTCTCAGAGAGAACTGTTTTACTAGCTGGATGTTGAGTCTGTTTACCACCAGGGTAATAAAAGAACCTAATCAACTCAAATTAGGAAATTTAGGAGTTTAGAGGCACTGATTTCGCAGCCTTGTATACAGATGGTGGGCAGACAAGTGTCCTTTCACAGCTACCTCACTACTGGGAGCTTCACAAATCAAGTGGCAGGTCCATACCAGAAACTGCTGAGATGATCTGATTGGGACTGCTACTCCTAAATCCCCCCTGCCACCCCACCTGTCACTTCTCTCCCCAAACTGGTCTTTCTGTGAGCTGTGACAGGTATGAAATGCCATCTATGATCCGAGGGCTGCAACCCCTCTGCTGGGAGGCCAGGCTGGGAGAGCTGGGGGGGGTTCAGGCTGCAGAGGAGAAGGCTCTGGGGAGACCTTCTTGTGACTTTTCAGTACTTAAAGGGGCCTGTCAGAAAGATGGGGACAGACATTTTAGCAGGGCCTGTTGGAACAAGACAAGGGGTGATGGGTTTGAACTAGAAGAGGGAGATTTAGACTGGAGAGAGGAAGAAATTTTTTACACTGAGGCTGGTGAACCCCTGGCCCAGGTTGTGCAAAGAGGTGGTCGCTGCCCCATCCCTGGCACCATCCCAGGTAAGGTTGGCTGGGACTCTGAGCAACCTGCTCCAGTTGTAGATGTCACTGCTCCCTGCAGGGGGGCTGGACTAAATTGCCTTGAAAGGTCCCTTCCAACCCAGACCATTCTATGACTCTGTTATTGCTATCATCTCTCAAACTGGCAGCAACTTGTATCATGCTGAAGGTGACAACTGCACATGACAATGACAAAAAAGGCCCCCAAGAAAGACTCCTTCCACTTCCACAGCTACAGACCCACTGCTGGTCACAGTTCCACTTACCACTGAGTGGGTGAGGAATGGTGTATTGCTTTTTTTTGCTTGCAGTGGATGTTGGGGAAAGCTTGCGGACAAGTAGAGCTCCTTGGTTGCTTGGAGGAGCATCACTCTGCTGGGCTTTCCTCAGCTGGACCCTACGTTCAAGTCTCTTCAGCCTTTCTTGTGAACGGGAGATGAACTGAGGGTTATGGATTTCTAGAGCTTCCTAAATGAAACAGAGAAAACACTTCATTTATAAAGAATTAAAAGGAAGAAAAAAAAAACATGGTATGCATCTAACTGGGTTCAATAGGAGATTACCAATGAAAATGATTGTTTGTCTGTATGAAAGTTAGCAAACTGCCTTCCTATCTGTCTTTACTTCCTTTCACTCTTTCAAAGCTGCCTTAGTGTGAAATTCCCAGATCAGACAAAGGAGAATTTCTACCAAAAAAACCCAACCCCAAACAACCCACAACAAAAAAACAAACCACAAAAACTAAACAAACCAACTTTCAGAAAACATATCCAAAAGGGTTTGAGTTACGTATTTTTATAAGTTATCCAAATGCAGAGTTCTTGATGTTTTGCCTATTTCCTTGTCTCACCCCATTGCCGAAGCAGCTTGTCACTGACAGTTCACAAACTTTCCTGTTTATTTAGATTGTCATGCAAATCTAGTCATGGATGATCCAGAAAGAAAATGCTTTCCAGTCAAAAGCTGCTTCAACGTTTAGGAATGTCTTAGGGCAGAAGACAGGAGTGGAGTTTGGTCTGCAACACGTGCAGGAGGAGAAGGCAGGAAAGCACATCTGCTGCTGGGGCTTGGTATCTACCTGGGGTCCAGTCCAGACCAGTGCTGCAGCTCGTGGTACTGAATGTCATGCACGTTCAGGAAATTGGCAGTTTCGAGGTACAGTTTCAAAAGCATCTTTGGGAAAGTTGTAAATCCCCAAACTTTTACCATGTTCCTCTACAAGGATGGCAGGTGGGGCTTAGATTGGGCAGCTTTTACAACCAGACAGCCAAGCAAGTCTTGGCAGCTGATGCAAGCTACTAAAACTTCACTGGAAAGGAGAGAAATCAAGGAAATGCAAACTTCTCCTCTGCTCTCATCACCCTCACTATCAAAAATGTCTTCTTTCTCTCCGGTCTAAATCTTCCTCTTTTAGTTTCAAACCATCACCCCTTGTCCTGTCCCAACAATCTCTGCTAAAAAGGTCTGTCCCCATCCTTCTTAGAAGGACACTTTCTTGTAGGCTCCAGGAAGCAAACATGAGCCATAAAAAAAAACCCAAAAAACCAAAAAAACAAAAAAAAAAAAACAAAAAGAAAAAAAAAAAAGAAAATGAAAATAAGAACAAAGAAAAGAGGCAGGAAAGAGGGAGGAAATTAAAAAATAATAGTAAAAAAAAAATTAAAAAAAAAGCAATCCACACATTAACAACAATAATAAGAAATTGATGTTTTACCCGCAGTGTTCGTGGGGCTGGTGGTGTTTTCTCTGTCTGGGAGTCGTGTTCTGGCCGGGTGAACGCATCATTTTTCTCACGAGGAACATCTGGCGAGTGAGCCACGGATAGTGTTACCCTGCTGGCTCGCTCCCCCTTCTCCTCCTCCTCCTCCTCCACCCGCTCCTTCTTTTTGTCACTTGAACCACAGAATTCATAATCACCTTCGAGAGATTTAAAAGTTCGTTAAGAGTGCATGGTTAATTTTTTATTGGGTTCTCCACCTCATTAGACAAAGAGGGCAATTTCTGAAATAAGAATGCCACGCTATTATTAATAGGCCTCATTAAGCAGAATAGATCAAATCTAATCATAGGTGCTACTCACTGCCCTGTGACACCCAGAGTATCTTTCACATTAAGCCCGACATCACATCGAAGCGTAATTAAGCTGCTCAGATGCTTAGCTTGGTTTGCTGGTGTTCGCTTCCCAAAAGCAAGATGCTTCGGTAACGCGGTTACATCACGGAAAGCAAAGGATATCATGCTGAGACTTGCAGCTTGAGTTCATTTCAATTTATTCCATGGGTTGTAGGAGATAATATATAGTTACGGACCTTAATCACATATCCTCTCTCTTTCACCATACTGAGCTTTCATAAACACTGCTCTTGTTTTTCTCTTTTTTAATAATATGACTTGTTTTCTATCATTTCTATTTATTCGTTAGCCAGTGAATTGACTCCATGAATAAATAATAAAAAACAAGGTTAGAATCATAGAAACATTTTGGTTGGAAAAGATCATCGAGTCCAACCCAGCATTGTCAAGGCCAGCACTAACCCATGTCCCTCAGCACCACATCTCCACGGCTTTGAAACCCCTCCAGGGATCATGGGGACTCCACCACTGC
>WTSP01002844.1:29894-53367 GCA_025331215.1 Actenoides lindsayi
CAGCACCACATCTCCACGGCTTTGAAACCCCTCCAGGGATCATGGGGACTCCACCACTGCCCTGGGCAGCCTGGGCCGGGCCTGGACAACCCTTGTGAAGACATTTGTCCTCATGTCCAACCTAAACCTCTCCTAGTGCAACTTGAGGCTGTTTACTCTTGTCCTATCACTTGTTCCTTGGGAGAAGAGCCCGACCTCCCCTTGGCTCCAACCTCCTGTCAGGGAGCTGTCGAGATCCAGAAGGTCTCCCCTGTGCCTCCTCACCAGGCTGAACAACCTCAGGTCCCTCAGCTGCTCCTCACCAGACTTGTTCTCTAGTCCCTTCCCCAGCTCAGTTGCCCTTCTTTGGACGGGCTCCAGCCCCTCAATGTCCTTCTGGGAGTGAGGGGTAAATTATATGTGAGGGGCATATCATTAGGAAAGCTGTCAACTCAAGAAGTCCTCCACTGAGAACAAAAAGATTATTTTCTACACTTATAATTATGCTTTAATGCTCTATGGCTGATATTCCTCGCACGAATTAGGACTAAAAGAGTCTATGTGCTCAGAATTAGAGTTGACAAGATTCTCATTTAGAGGACAGAATTAATTCAGAGTAACAAAGGAACTAAGGAAGAGCTCCATAAGAACTATTTTGAAAAGTCACACTGGAGTGCTTCTTCCTTGCCAAATAATTTGATTTCTAGAACTAAATATCTGGGAATAAAGCCCATCACTGTTTTATTTCAATTTTTGGTTACAATAAACTTAAAATATTTTCCTCTTTATGACATATTGTACATATTATATTGTACTTAAAAAAAAATATTAAAATGGTCTGTGTTGGGTACATTTGCCTTTTAAAAGCCTGAACTGTATTTCCTCCCTAATACTGTTCTTGTTAACATTTTGGAAAAAAACACCCTTGAAACCTGTGAACATGAAATTAAACTCCTCGATAAGCCAGGTTTACAGAGGCGTTGATTAACTCGATCCTTGATAGACCTCAGTGGATGCTTCACTATTGTAAAATGAAGTCACTTCCAGTTAGTGAAATGGCCTGATTTAACTTCGGGCCCTGGAAGTGGAATGTGGGCTTTTTCCATCCAAAGGGGTGTTATGTTCAGTAGCTTTATAGTCAATAATGAAAAAGTTTTGTCTACCTGCCTGAAAAAAAAGAAAAATAAATCTAGGAAAAGAACGCTGTAAGAAAGCAAGGAAAAAACACAGTGAGAAAAAAAGACTATATATGACCATTATAGCCTTTTTACAGTGTTCTTGGAGTAAATTTCTCACAATCCTATTGATACTAAAGCCAATTTAATCTAGAGTACATCTCAGTTGTCTTCTGCAAAAATACCACATGCATGACTACAGCTGCTCGTGTCATCTCCATTAGCTATTTGAATAGCTGCTGGAAATGCAACATCCCAACAGGTGCTGAACTAGAAGAAATTATGTTTTACATGATGAAATCTTGTTGATAATCAATTGTTAATTTATTTTTTTTCAATCTTCACCTCCAAATGAGGTGTTTTATGCTATGCCTGTTCACTACACAGTTCAAGGTGTTATGTAAAAAAAATAAATTAAAAAAAAAATAATTGTGGAAGTGAAAGAAAGGTATCAGAACACAGTTGTAAAAATAACCTCACTTCTAGTGTTTCTTAGTTGGACTGGGACTGCTTGACTCTGCTCTTTTAATGCTTTTTCAAGATTTTCTTGCATCTACTCACAAAATAAGCTTACCTTTCTCATTTTAATCTTGTTTTCTATTAACCATAGCAATGTATACAGATCAGTTGATTGATCTCTCACCAAATGACTCATACTCAGCACTTATAGCTGGACAAAAATGGACTGACTTTCCATTATTTCGCTTTATTTTTTTCTTTCAGACTGATCTCATCTTATTATTGAAACCATATTCCTAACAACCACAGTAGGATTTGTACCTTACTTTTTAGCAGCTGGTTTTGCCCGTGAACATTTTCTTCGAAGAGGATTCTTGATGAAGCTTTTATATTGCACATACTACCAGAGAAAGACACTTTTGGTTTCAGGATGCCCTGTGCTTGGATCTCTTTGGATTTGGAGGTGTCTTTGGAGGGTTCTGTCTTTTTCAATGAGCTGCCAGGAGCAACAGTGATTGCCTTTCTGGATGCTGTATCTGGAAGAGAGCCAGAGGACATTGTGCTATTCCTGCCTGTGGTGCTTTGCTTCTTCTTGCTTCCTGACAGCATTTGTGTTCCTGGGAAAAACAGAAAAAAACAACCCCAAATTCTATAACATGGGAGCATTTTTCTTGTCATCCCTCTAATCCTTATAATTTTTAATTCCTGCAAAAACTGCTTTCAGCTGTACATTTTAACAGTTGTGACTGATACAAGTTTTATCACGACTGCCAACAAAATGTTGCCAATAGAAATGATCACAAAGAATACTCATAAAAATAAACCGCCGTTCCAAAGAATATATATACGCTCTGATGGGCAGTGTGGAGGGAGTCAAGATACCTCTGACATACAAAAGGTACAGTATGTGTCTTTGCCTTGTCTTTCACTCACTTGAGAAGAATGTTTTAGATTGGTTAAATCTGGTCAAAATTAGAGTTATGGATCCAGGGGTGGCTGTGGTGAAAACTGAGGTCCAAAAGATGCTTGCATCAGGGTTTTAACCCCTTTGTAGTGGAGTGGCTGCCTCAGAAGCATCTCCCATCTCTGACACTCCTACCACCTCTGTGCAAAGCCACAGCGAGAGCTGGCAGCAAAAAAAAAAAGTCAGTTTGTACAAGATATGCTTTTCCCTGAAACCATTTTATTGAGCAGGATGTTGCACAGCAGCTACAACTGCAGGACCCTGCCATGTCAAAAGTGACAGCACTAGGTGGGTGAGCTCTGTGCTACACAGACCTTGAAAGATGACCCCAGGTAGCCATGACTACTGCCAACAACTCCCCAGAAAACTGAGTGCAGGTAAATGGGCACACAGAAGGGTCCATTTTCCAAGGTGCTTTTTAAGGCAGAGTTTTGAAGGGAGAAGAGATAAAATAGGAAAGAGAAAAAAAAAAAAAAAAGAAAGAGAAAAAAAGTCAGAAAATTAAATCCAAATAATTGGGACCAGCATGGAAAGTGCATCAGGATCATCAAAGCCAGGAAGAACAGAGCAGCAAGTTGGAGCTATTTTATGTCCATATAAACTACTTGGCAGTGGTCCCTGGTGGGTGGGCACCCACACAGCCATGCACGTAGCATGACCCTGCTCTTCCACTTTAATCATATGTATGAACTGCCTATTGGCTGTCATACACACAGGCTACCCAAGACCTAAAGATTTATGTAGATGGAAATGATCAATAGCTATTAAAAAACTGAAAGAAGGCAACCAAGAGATCTCGGACCCAAGTGGTTTCAGAGTTAACCATAAACCCAAAGAAAAGAGGCAGGGATTGTCCCATTCTGTATTGTGGACATAAGACACCTAATAAACAACTGCTGTTTCACGACAAACACTTTTTAAAAAGTGGCCACATCATTCTTTTCTCTGCTGACTCATTCTCAGCAGCTGCCCTTTCCAGTGTCTTGGTTGAGGACAGAGGGAAGATTAGAAGTTTTTCTCCATTGATCCAAACCACGAGAAAGGGTGAGATGGCACATCATGTTAAACACTTCCTTATCCTCATTAGGTAAAACTAGATCGTGTGGTGTGGGAAGTTTTCAGTTCACTTTCCCATTCTTTAATCCACTCACTCCAAATGAGAAATATCCTTTGCCACAAAATTATGGTCTCCTACACATTTTAGTGATCTGGATGGCTCATGTTTCTTTTGATCATCAGAGGAAATCAGAAGCACTAATGTACAGCATCTAGTGTGTCTCCCTTACCATGCAGATCAGAAAGCTTTCAACATCTTCGATTCCTTTCTGTAACTGCCCATACTGTGAGGAGTCATCTTCTTCTCTGGGGATCCTCTAGTGAGAGATCCTTGAAGATCAGCATAGATAGAAAAAAAAACTCCCCTTTTTTCTAATTAACTTCATTGAGATGAACTTCTTCCTAAGCAATTTCCCAGCTGCACAGAAAATCGGGTCAAACCAAGGAAGAGCTCCCAAATTCTAGGCTAGCATCCAAGCTCTCCCTCTTCTCTCTGGTATAACTCATTTTTCTCCTTGCTTTTCCAGACACTGCAAATATTTGCCTTATCTTTTATCAAAACCTATCTCTCAGATGAAAACTGTTTTGATGCAAACACTCTCGACAAACTGGACAGGCTCGATTCTGTACATGCACTCAGTTGGAGCTCGTGCATAGACACTGATCTGCTCCTTCATCCCCTGACTGATCCCATACCTGCAGTTACACGCTGTGTTTCTACAAATGTTTTATGACATGGGGGGAGAATCACATTGTGACAGATTAATGGGGTCATGGGCATCAAAGAACGTTTGTGGGAGGAGGTAGAGAGAGGCAGCATGGTAGGAGAAGATGAAGAAAGCAGCAGGTAGCATTAAGTCACCACAGAGCAGCAGAGAAGGAAGTCTCTTCACAAAGGCAGCCAAGATACTAGAAGGATGTAGGGGTGGGGGGTGGGAAGAGGGCAGCTAAGCCACATAAAGAACTTGAGTGGAAAACAGCTTACCTCTGAATCATCTTTGAAATTAGAATAGTTTACTGGGCAGCAGAAAGCAGAGAGGAGAAAGAGATGAAGTGGAAAGGAGAAGGGAGTTTCTGCTTATCCAAGGAAGCATCACAGCAGGAGATAGTTTGCCTTCATATCAAGAAATGGTGCGTGCAACGATTGTGCTGTGAAGCCAAACATCTCCTTCACAGAGATTGTCAGGCCACTCAAACCACTGTTGTGTTCCCAGGAGAGGCTATTTGCTGTGGCTGGGCATCAGTATGCAAAACTATGGCACAAATCATCAGGGTGGTGAAAATGGGCTCCAAGGTAGCAGAATAAGACAGTGGAGACCAGAGTGAGTGGAGTCATTGTCTGTAAGTCACATATCTCTAACAACTTGGACTGTGGATCTGAACACAAAAAGGAAGAATTGCCTGGAGTATTCACACCCCATTTACTCCTAACTACCAAACTCCGCTATGGGTGGATATTGGCTTCCCAGTGTTAAGTACAGTAACCTTCAAGAACTGAGAATTAAGCCCCAGGATTTTCCTTACATATAGTGCAAATGGAGACAGCCTTCCCTTCTGCACTCCACTCTTTTACTGCTAACAGCAATGCCACCAATAGCATTCTGCCCGTAAGGTCTGGGGAATCCCTACAAAGCTGTGGACTGGGGAGAAAGAAAAGAAGAGGCATGAACAAAATTTGGAATGGGGTCTAAAATTAGAAAAAGATGATGGCTGCCCCTGAGCATTCTATGATGACAAAAGGCTGTCTAAGAAAGAATTTTAAAAGCAAGATTCCATATGAAGTTCAGGTATAAAAACACTGCGTCCTTTCAGCATGAAAAGTGGTTTCCTTAGATCTTGTACAAATATTGTAAGCAAATCTTAATCTTTATTAGATTCACAGTGTGGTGGGGATTTATTTTTTTGTGTGTGTAGTTAATTAAGGCAATAAGAAAAGGTGCTCCTTGTTCTTGTCTAACATCAAAGGCAATCAGAATCATAACGGAGCCAATCTGGTAAATTCTTTCCTCTAACTCCCTCTTGAATTAACCTTTCAATTGGAAAGGTACGTCCAGGCGCAGTCAGTCCCCGGGAAAACACAGCAAAGCAAACCAGGCATGGCCTCCAACTATCAGATCCCTCATCCTCAAAGCAGCTGTCAGCTACCTGAACTAACGAACGCAGATGAAAATGATAGTTATAAAAACAAAACAAAAAGAAAAGAAAGAAAAAAAAAAAAAGCAAAATAAAATCCAAAGGCACTTAAAGGTAAGATCACAGAGTTTCACTCCATACATTCTGGATCCATTTTTAATATACTGTGTAGGGAATTAGGACTGTTACTCTCATTAAGACTATCTGGAATTGTATATCTGAATCCCCAAGCACCAAACTTGAAATATATATACCCCTCTGAGAACAGGTAGAATTGCAACTGGATGACTAGCGATATATGTTTTTTCTATTATCCCAGCTGAAGAAAGACTTTAAAACTAATGAACAAAGACATGCGAGTGTAATGCTTTGGGAGATACAGAAGAACAAAACTCAAAGAAACAGAAAGCTGAATGACTCCATTAATAAAATTCACCCAATAGAGATCCTTGGTTGTAAAAGTTCAGCTGCCTTGTAGGAGAAAAAGTTAAGGAAAAAAGTCATGATTACACTAGGAGAAAAGTAATTTTTGCCCTATGCAAGAAGGAAAAAGACAACAGTTCAATTTTTAAATAATGACTTAGTGAAAACCATATGATATTGGAGGAGTTCAAAATATTCTGGAAAATCAGGGGTAGGTTTTCAAAAGCTTCTTTTTTTTTTTTCTTTTAAGGAAAAAAAAAAAGAATCCTTGATCTCCGAGTAAAGTAAGTATATTGTTTTACTGTAAAGTATCTTTTTACATTTTCCTCCTTCTCCCTTCAGGGGGTTTTGCTAACAGGAAGTGACCCTGCATTACAGCAGGTTAAACTTGCCTTTCCTCGAAACACGGACAATTCAGGCAAACATCCCCTTTTCCATTGTTACTACTTTTTTTTTTCCTTTTCACTTTACAGAGGGATAATGCAGCTTTTCATACTTTCATGCAACACACTTCCCAGCATTGCAGCGTGGATTTTTTTTGACGATTCGTGGCAAAGTGCTGCTTTGAAATTGGCCAAAGCTCATTTTACCAGATGCACAGCACCACAAATCCTCCACGACCACCAAGCAAGCCTGACAAGAGGTGGCCGGGGAAGGAGACACACAGTGTTGATTCACTGCGTGTCATTAATGAGATCAGACATCACCACTGTAGGTAGGCTTTACATTACAGACCACCTGCTGGGTTTTGTTGGGGTTTTTTTAAACTTTTCATTTAATAAAAGCTCCAAGCCCTGAGCTGCTGAGCTCTCCTAGACCTCCATGATGTGAGCTGACATTGCCAGTACCCCCAGCAGAGAGGAGCAGCAATTACCATTCCTTAAAATGTAAGAAGCTTCTACTTTCTTCAAGATTTAGACCCAAGGATATGTAGGTGTAGGTTGTACAGAGCCCACACATGCCTCGAGCAGGCAAGCAGTGATCCATTATCCAAACCAAGACTCCAGCCTCCTGATGACAAAGACTGATGACTCAATTCCTATCACGAATCAAGTATTACCACTCCTAAGCCATACAATCTTAGATATAAGTAAACAGACCGCATCCTCTCAACAACCTGGTAACACAGAAAAATGGAAACATTGAGAGCAATGACAATATTATTAGTTATTTCAGTGTTTGTCAAGGGATGGAAGATAGGATGGATAATTTATTGTTCAGATCACTTCCAAGGAAAAAACATCACTTTTAATCAGTCAACAAGCTGCAGTCAGCAAGGACTACTACAAAATTCAGATGCTTTTACTAAAGTTTCTGCTGAACAGCAGTGAGACCTATGTCCCTAACTGCCTTCTGATGTTGGTCAAATGACTCGTTGGCAAGACGCAGTGTCAGCCGCAGTTGAACCTTAACATCCCTGGAAACTAACCCACTTGTAAAAAATCCTGACAGCAGTGTAGCTCTTCCCATGCCCCCTAATCAAAGTGTAATGCTCAATGAGCTCTTGGATTTACCTCTCAATAAAAACCTGGGGCTGGATCCTGAAAAACAGGGCTGGGCCACGTCCTCGGCTCCATTCCCAGAATTCTCAAGGTACAAAGTCAAGGTAATGTTTGCAAGCTCGAACCGAGAGAGAGAGAATCAGTCAGACTGGTACCCCCGATGAACATGGCAGTGCACCTATAGTATTGTTTCTTCCAATAGCCCTGCCCAGTGAGGATACGGCTTAATTATCTCAACTATATCTATAAAACCTCAAGTTAAGAGTCTAGATTAAAAAATTAACTCACACTAAAAGGCTTTTGGTTTTTTTTCCTAGCTAAGATCTTTTTTTTTATGAAATGACATTGCCAGCAGTAGACATATTTCTCAGACAGAAGTTGCCTTCTTTTTCCAACAGCTAATATTTGACTGTAGAAAGTTATAATAATGTAAAAGAGAAAGCTTATCAAGTGTACCCAAGAACTATTAGGCTTCAAACCTATAATCAGTCCAAAGTAGGAAGAGCCTCTTGATGTCAAGAAACAGCTTGTTTACAGAAGGCTTTTGACAAAATTAGTGTAGTCCAACACTTGGCTTCAGAGCAAACAATCCCATAAAGCAGCTAATCAAGGGCACCTAACAATAAATCTCTCTGAGGTGACTGCCAATTTATTTTCTCAAAACACTATGCAAATAATTAATCAATCTCCTCTCCTGGTGTTAGATAAGGGGACGCCACTTGTTTCAGGGAGCTAATGGGTAGCAAGGCTCTGCTCAGGACAGGGTGTGACGCACCAGCTCCGTCTGCGTGCAGAGTCTTGGTGGAACAAGAGCATAATTTGCAGTGACGGCACCAGCAGAAGGGAAATGGTCCTGCCTGGCACCTGCAGGAGATCATCTTACACTCTGAATCATGAGAGTGTGTTATTGTTGCCGAATATTTTAGCGGTCACAAAATAATCCACCCACGTGGTTTGATTCGACCGCTTACACCAGTGAGTTCCCGATACCCAGCTGGTCGACAATAGCCTTTGTATATTTTGCTAACATTTTTTCCCCCTTTGCTTCCTATGTGCTGCGACAGGATGAAAGGAAAAATATTCCCTGTTCATTAAACCTTTCATAATCTGGAGGTTGGTCAAGCACCTGGTAATTATTTTCTCATTGAAGATAATCAGTCCTAGAGTTTAGACTCATGCCTCCAATCATCGTTGTTTTTCTTGTCATGCCTTTTGGCCATGCTACACCAAAGCCATGTCTAACAAACCCAACTGGTCCTTAGACTGAGAGGATCCCTGTTCGTATCGTTAATAACCACGGAAACAGTTATTGAAAACACTTTGAAAATTGATGCTCTACTTTGGAGACATTCTCTTAACAAAACCCTCCGAGTTGTTAGACGTCCGTGTTTGCATTTCAAGGATGTCATGCTAGAAGCTATCAAGCACTATTGTAGTGACTCAAGTAATCTGATGCAGTGTGACTTAAAAAACCCACAAAAACCCAACAAACCGTTCAGGATGATTCAGAACATTTAAATGGTGATTTGCAGGGTAAGAAATGTATCAGCCACTTGGTATTCTCATCATGTCAAAGACACCTAGTTCTTCAGCTCCTCCTGATAATTTACCACAGCCAGACCCAGCCAAGTACTCATTTCACAGACTGCAGAAGAGCTGCTCCCAGTTTAAACCAAGTGTGAATAAGGGGAAAATAAGGCTCTTTACTCCTATGACATAATGCTGTCACTGAATCCACACAGCCTGTCTCTTAATCACTATTTTAATGATATTCAGTCCTCCACTGCTTGTCCCGAGTACTAAGGAGTCATTTGCCCCCTCCAGAGTCTTTCACTTCAAATTCTCTCACATTTTTGCTGACTCTGACAGCTCAGGATAGAAATGTCCACCCTGAGCAAGATGGAAAACATGGGGGTGGGAACAAAAACCAAACAAAAAAATCAAGTCCTTATCTCTCACATGCCAGAACAAGGAGGCCTGAGCTTTAATCTGGATCTTCAGCAGACAATATGATCATCTTTGGGAAAATAATCCTAATTTATGAGTTTCACTCATAGAAATGTTGTCCATAACATCATTAACAGGGCAGACATCCTCCTGTCTTCTGGGGAATCAAGGGCCTTTCTATTCAAGAGGTTCATTGTTATGCCTTGTAGTATAAAGCTGAGCTGTTAATCTGCAAAAGACATGCTCCCTGAGGGTGAGGAGCTCCCTCAACTCTAGTCAAATAGTTTTAAGGTCATGCCCTTAAACAGGTGGAAACAAACAGAAACCTCCACAAAACAAACACAAAACAAACCAACCAAAACCAACAAACCAACAAACAAAAGGAAACCCCCAGAATCCAAGAAACTGTAATGATCCTCTCAACCATTCATGGCTGCTTGTTGCCTAATACCACAGAGAAATTGTTTAAGAACAGGTAGCTCCATAGAAAAATGAGTGATTTAATTGCAGCCAGGGTCACTGTGACATCACATGGCCAACAAATCATAGAGTGGTTTGGGTTGGAAGGGACCTTAAAGGTCATTTAGTTCCAACCCGTGGGAACTAAAAGTTCCAAGCCATGGGCAGGGACACCTCCCACTAGACCAAGTCACACGAGGCCCCATCCAATCTGGTCTTGAAGCCCTCGTAAAAAAAACCCTCCTCTGCTTTCTTGTAGGTCCCCTTCAGATATTCTTGCAATTAGGTCACCCCAGAGCCTCCTCCAGGCTGAACAATCACAACTTTGTCAGCCTGTTTTCACAGGAGAGATGGTCTATCCCTGAATCACCAGCGCTGTCATTGAAAACCAGCCTCCAGGAAGCTTTGACTGACACAACCTTGAGCATCACCTCTACCCCTTGCTTACATCTGCTGCCTACGACCTCCAATGGTATCTACACATCCATATGACAGGGCAGAATGCCACATCGCTCTACTGAATCCTGTAGATTCTCTAAGTGCAAAGCTTGGTACTCCCATAAACATAAAAAAGCCCTCCAGAGAAGAGGAGTTGTTCCCTTCCTTCTAAAAACAAATTAAAAAAACTCCAGGACAGACAAGTCTTATTGCCCATCATACATGCTGGGGTCTGTTGTGAAGGCTGGAAGCATCTTCCAGAGTCACTCATCACTGAGGACTGCCAGTTCCTTACCAAGTCTTCAACATCTGTAAGGACCGAGTCCTCAATTTCTCGGCATCTCATATAGTACGTGAAGGTCACGCTGCAGTGTGACACAGACCCAGTGACACAAAATGGCTAGACTAAGGAAAATGGACAGCCTCCTCCGTTTTAAATTTATACCAGATGAAGTGAAACATCAAAGGAGCTCCTTTTAATGGGCTTTTTGGCATGTGGTTCTTTGTTCTTAACAAGTCAGCACCAGCTGCTACGTCCATAATGCCAAGTCAGTAACGTCCCCAGCCAGATTCTCGGCCGAGGTAAATCAGTGTCACTCCTCTGAAGGCAGATAGCTCTATTGGTTGACATCAGCTGAAAATTTGGCTCCTCATGCTTAGCAGGTGCAGGCTAAAGTAAAATCTTCTGTGCCATATTTCACATTTCTCCTGTCTTCACCACCACTTCTGCTGTACACATTCTCAGGCTGGAGAGTTAATTAGCATCAGCTGCAGCTACTCAAGTTTCTATACAATAAATTCCATACTGCAAGGAGCAGCTTTCGTCTAATTATATCTTGTTCATGTGTGTGTGTATATATATTTTTACACACACGTACTAATCTTGCACTCTGGGTTATTGCATGGTGACTTTCCCATAAACGAAAGATGAGGTGAGAACACCAGATAAGCCATGTTCATCAAAACATTTTAAATACTATTTAATAATTGAATGTAAATACTATTAATAGTCTCCAGATTGCCTACATTAGCCCATCCTGATTGCCATGAGTATATATTAGTTTAAAGGTGACCTACAAATATTTTCTTAATATATAAGCATCTCAAATACCTTCCCAGTGTGTATTTAAAATGAAAACGGTTTTAGCTTTGCAGGTAGGAGCATATTGAAAACCCACAGCACCAGTTGTTCTGATTTTACTCATATGCAAGTGTATATATATGTACACAGACAGAAACACAGAATGGTAGGGGTTGGAAGGGACCTCTAAAGATCATCTAGTCCAAACCTCCTGCTCCAGCAGGGTCACCCAGAGTAGATCACACAGGAACAAGTCCAGGTGGCTTGTGAAGGTCTCCAGAGACAGAGATTCCACCACCTCTCTGGGCAGCCTATTCCAGGGCTCTGCTACCCTCACAGTGAAGAAATATTTCCTCATGTTGAGGTTGAACCTCCTGTTTTCAAGTTTATGGCCATTGCCCCTAGTCCTGTCACTAGACACCACTGAGAAGAGCCTGGCCCCATCTTCCTGACACCCACCCTTTAGCTATTGATCAGCATTGATCAGATTCCCCTTCAGCCTCCTCTTCTCCAAGCTAAACAGACCCAGCTCTCTCATCCTTTCCTCACATGAGAGGTGCTCCAGACCCTTAACCATCTTAGTGGCCCTGGGCTGGACCCTCTCCAATAGTTCCTTGTCCTTCCTGAATCTGCACACACATGCGCACTACATGAAAAAATTGAAATAGCTCCTGAAATAAATTGAAGTCTAATTATTTATTCCTTAGAAAACATGCTGCTGGCTTCAGCACTTGTTAAGAAAACCCTTGTTTAAGAAAGAAACAGAAGCCTATAATCACCTGGAGCCATTCAACACCCCAAAAAGCCCAGATCCCATCTCATTTTTTTCCCCATTCACTGTCTTGGGTTGTTTTAATTAAGTAAATTATGGTTTCAAGTCACCTGTTCTTTTCTTTAGGAAAATGTAAAAGCAACTACAAGAAACGCGTTCTTCCCCTTCTCGAGGGCTTCATTCCTCAGTTCTGCAGGAGAAGGGACACTAGCAGTGTGGCATCCCCAGACACCCCCCATGCTGGGGCTGGCTCCCAGCACCTGCACTCACTGCTGCCCGTATTCCCACCCCCACTCACAACCATCCCCATCGCGTCATATTCGCCTTCCACTGCTGACTCACGCGTACCTCATAATCCCAATTTCCCTACTTCCAGGTAATTTACATAAGGGGTGTGATTCGCGAGATACCCACCCCACCCCCCTTCCTGGGGCATCCTCCATAGTTTTGGCCATGACAACAATAGAAAAACCAGAAGTGCAGATGTTATGAAAGGTCCAAGTGTTAGCTGCAATTCTTTCGGTTTCTAACGCCATTGAGGTTTGTGAAGGTGCCCGGCCATCAGGACGTTCACAATTATCTGAGCTTAAACAGATAAATGTAGATAGTGGCACTTACAATATTTCACAGTAAAGCCATGATATTGTTTAGTCAAGAGGTCAAAATGAATTTAAATTTGTCCCAGTTTCTTCTCTCTGCCCCTTTTTATTAATTCAGCACAAAGCTCTGTAGGTAATAGATTGTAAAAGATGGATGGAAATCTAGATATTCATGGGGAATATAGTCTTCATGAAAGGTAGGTGAGAAATTAAGATTAAAAATGCTCCTGTCTTAGACAGAAACAAGACCAATCTTTTCATTTTTAACTTACCTTGTATTTATGAGACATCAGCTACAGACAGTAAAGGAAATTGCAGCATTCATTTAAAAGCAGCATTAGCAAGTTCTGACAGCTTGTTAAAAGCCATGACCGAAGGCAGGGTGATGCACATCGATCACCTCTGACAAGGACCTCATGGAGCTTGGCCTTGGTCGTAGCTCTGAGGTGGGTCATGTAGCTCACAGTGAGCCATTTCACATTAATATGTACACGTTCCTTAAGTCACCCATGGGATTTAAATGCTGGCCACTCATTAAAAATAAACACAGTTATGTCCTACAACTCTATGTCCTCCCGCAGTTCAAGTCTGACTTCATGTGTAACATGGATTTTCCAGCACTTACATCCAATTTCTTGCCAGATAATGGAAGTAAAGTACGCAGAGCAACAGTTACTAGACGGTACGGTCCACAGCAGTGAAATCACAAGATCATATTCCATCCTTGGGATGCTATAGCATGAAACATGGCTTTGAGCGCTAAGTCCAAGAGATTTGGATTTCTACGTATAATTACCATCCATACGCATAGCCCAAGATTTACATTTCATTAATATTCCTCAAATATCCTTTTCATATGTGGCACACTGTGGAAATATATACCTCTGGAGATTATCTGGACCAACCTCCTGCTGAAAGCAGGGCCTTAGATTAGGTTATCCAGGTCCCTGTAAAGCCAAGTCTTGGATATTTGGATTTGAACATGAAATAGTATGAGTAATACTATAAGTAGAGCCGTCATTACTTTAGTGAAGCCACATGAAAAAAAAAGATACTCCAAAGGGGCCATGACTCAACTGGCCCAATAGGAAACAGCAAACCTGGCTGGGGTACCTGTAAAGGAGAGAAGTATTTGGGTGCTTGTTCCACTTCAGATCCTAATAAGGCAGCCAATACATCCTGGAAACGACATTTACAGATTTCATACAGAAAAGTCTAGCCTTGAAAGTAATTTTTCTTCCTCTTTTTTTTTTTTTTTTTTTTTTTGCCATGGTGATGTTATTACCACTTGCACTTCTGCTGGCAGGAAGCTATTGCCTACAGCTGCAAACTAATACGAACTTTCTGGGTCATCAGAAATGTGATGGGCAAAGTGCTCTCTGCAGTTTCCTTAATCCATGAGATAACTAGGTTAAAGCATTAACACAGCGTCAAAAATTGTTCGCTGCCCCTTCTTCGCGAGTTCCTCCTTCTTTTCAAACATTTCATTTCACAACCATGTCATTGCATAAACATAGAGCACACCAAAGCTTAGGGTGAATGGATCTGAGCTGGTAAACAGTGGAAGGAAAAAAAAAATAAATCTCTAAAAGAACTGGGAATCTGCAATAGTATAAAGGACTTTGCTGATGAGGTAGTTATTTTGCTGTGCTCATAAGGCAGCATCTCACAGGATTCAGCTGTACACACAGGAGTGCCACAGCAAAAAGGAGGAAAGCAGATTCTTTAGATCTTTAAAACTAGTCTAGGGAAAAAAAACCCCACACCATATAACAGGCTGTAGGACCGCACCAAGCAGCATTGGATCTAAGGGATCGCTTCTTTTCCGCACTTCACCCATTTTCAGAGCTCACGGGAAACATACTTTTTTTTTTTCATTTTCTCCCAGGTTAAAATCATACCAATGGCCTTTCATTTTAACGAGCAGCACGGATGTCTCGTGCGTTTAACTAGGTTTCTCATGGTTTGCCACGTTGAATGGCTGACAGCTATGCAAGAGCTCGTTACCTTGGGGATCCTGGTGTGAAAGGCTGTTGGTTTGAGGCATTATTTTGCCTGTTTATACAAATTTCACACAGGAAAGTTGCAGTAAGCTGATAAACACCTTCTTATATATTACAAAGGGTCTGCTCAAGAGAAATCTATATCTTTACATTCTACATTATGGCTTACACAAAAGGTGGAAGCAGTTAAAAAGGGGACATTTCCCATGTTTATTTACACCTGTATTCTCGTGTACACAAATGGTGGAAATCATTTTGTGAAAAAACCCAAACCAAAAAAGTGTTTCTCAGCTGGTTGCCTCACTTATATCCTCTTTTCAGTAAAACTGTGGAACCATGAGCAGTGCTCTGTTTCACTTTCTAATTGCTTCTAGTAAAAGTGATTCTTTCGTGGCCACCACGGCATCACCGAGTCTATGGAAAGCTCAATGTTATTCTCATCCTTGTTGCTGTGGTGTAGCACAGAGATCGTGGATGGTGTTGAATGAAGCCTTGATTACATAGTACTTCTTATGGAAACTTCAGGAAGACATTGTTATTAGAAATTAGGATGGTATGCAATGAAGTCCAAAGATGAAATGCTTACTTTGTTGGTGTTGGTCAGTAGAGATCCTCACCAACCCTCACCCCTTTAAATTTCTCTCCTCGGTCCTTTTGGACTGGTTCGCATCTTCCCTCTCCTGCTTCCCCACCGTGCCATCTCCCCTGGGACAATGGACAACCTGGATTGCACTTACAAACATAAAGATATATTTTATCTCAGGTTTTCTTTAGCAGCCAGCCTGGGGTGTGTGTGTGCGTGTGTCCTTCACCCTGCAGACCCATGCGGCTTTCATTTAAGGGTCTGACTCTGGAATTACAGACACTACTGGTTTCTCTGTGGAAAATCCTGTCTCTGTTGGTAATCTGCTAAATGTTAAAGCAGGAGGCCTCTGAATAAATCAGCACCTTTCACTCTTCACACCTTGATAACTGCAAGAGCAGTCCCACTGGTTTCAGGCACAGGAAAGCGAGGGCAGCAAGGTGCAAAGGGATGGTGCAGCCTGGGTTTTGTACCTCATCCAGCCCACAAGACAGCATGCAGCTTCTCATCTTTCTCTTTTTTTTTCATTTCCCCCCCCATTTCCACACTGGGAAGAGGAAGGTACAAATCTTAGTAAGTAGCTTATGTTCACGCGTTGACCCTTCGATCAAAAAAGGCCACGTAAGAACAGGGTAATTGCAATTAAATGTAGCCCAAGGCTGCAGGATACACTGGGTGGAGGGGTTGTAAGTTTTAACCTTAGTGCTTTTGGTAAAATCCAGACTCCCTCATTGACATTCTTCCCATCCACGCTCCCTTCCTGGAGAGTCAATAAAGTCAGCTGTGGTTGTTCCACTTGTGCACTGTAAAATAACTGCCACAGCCCAGTGCAGCAGAAGCTGTCCCACGGTGGGCATGAAGCAATCCCCACGGCACCTTTCCCTTCCCCGAGAGCAATGTTGCAAAGAAAATTTTATGTTTGCAAGATGCTACAAACAAATGTGATTAAGATTTGCAAACCATTTACCTGGAGCCATTAGTTATAAAAGCCTAAGCTTATTCCTGTAGCCTTCTAAATAAAGAGTGATAAACAAGAGTACATTTTAATTGCAAGGAGCACAGACCCAAGCTCAGTGCAGCCATCTCCTTCTTAATTTCACACCTTAAAATTCAGCCCTTATACAAAGAATGACCTAATTATTTTCAGGGGCTAAGTGCTGGTATGTTGCTGGGAGGGAAAAAAAAAAAAAGAAAAAAACAATTACAGTTATAAATGGTTAAAAATAAAGGTTTAACACAGAAAACACAAGCAGAGTTTCCTCTACCAGCTGATGAGCAGCATGCATCACTAGCATGGCAAATATATTCATGGTATAGTCCTGGAAGAGGTAACGTCTGGGTTGTGCTCTGACTCACCATGCCTTTGAGAAACAAGGATTACTATTATCTGCTCACATAAAATCATTGTGGTGGGTCTGTTCCAGCCTGAACTTCTGCTCCACCGGGCTGAGGTTTCTGCAAATTACTTACCTGCCTCATCACTTGAATTAGGAAGCTGGAGAGAAAATGGAGTGTGATAGCTGCCAGAGCGCTTATCATCATCTTTCTTTGTTGCTACTACATTATTAGGTCCTCTGGGTACATCCACAAATGTCTCTGAACTTCCAGCAAAGACACTTTGTGAAGGGTATTTACTACTCCAATAGCCTTCATTTGCTTTCTCTTTATTAATTACATTATTTTCTGTTAAGCCTGCACTCAAGTTTGATCTCAGTGGAGTCTGGTTTCCTCCTAGGAGCTTTGTCTGAAATACCTCCTCTCTTGGCTCTCCATTAGCTATGCCATCTACTCCATCTGCTGTTAATCTAGACGAACTGCAATTTACGTTGAAGGACAACTCTGATCTATGAATTTTTTGGCATTTAATTCGAGGTTGGTCAATGCACACATTGAGCGACTTGTCTAAATAATAGATGGTGTTTGGACACTGCTGAGAAACCTGAACGTGGATACATGAGGTGAATGAAGGTGGTACTTTCTCTCTCCCGTCACTGCTTTGAAGACCCACGCCGCTCTCCTCGTTTCCAGGGTCGAAAAGCCGCTTTCGTGCTAACTGTGAGCAAGATGCAAAAAGCTTTAATGGAGAGGTATGTTGGTTTGCCTGGGCTGGTGGAGGCCAGCGACGGAGGGCAGCAGAGACTTTGCTCAAGGTAGGTGACACAGCGTTGGGTTCTTGCACAGCCCCAGGTCCACGTGTTGGGTCGCTGGAGCGCACGGCAACGCGTCTAGATGTAACAGTTATGAAGGCAAACCCTTTCTTCTGGTTTTGACACCGTTTTTCCACAGCGACAGGAGGATCCGATGGGGATGTGGTGTCACCTAAAGATGCCTGAATTTCTAATCTGCTGGGAAGTACCATTAATGCTCTGTTAATGTTGACTGAACAATGGTTAGCCAAAGATTGCTTTGGGTGATATGCAGTGGGGTGGGGAACCATGGACTGCATAGGCAAAGCGGGCCAATTTTCTTTTGATTTAGTCTCATCAATCATCTGTGAAATGACTATCGGTGAAATCAATGTTGTATTTTGTGATGACAGAGATTCCTGCAAATGAAAAGATTCAATTTATCAACATACTCTATCATAACGTACGTAACAGTTTCTCATCTACCATCCATCACCCCAGACAGTCTTGTTCAACAGTTCTTGTTAACTTTGTATTCATACTAACTTTTCTTCATTTAAAAACACATGCTCTTGCAATCAGCTTTGAATTCTCTGGGAGACTTTGATGAAAATCTCATCACTCTGGTGAAAAAAAAAATAAATTAAAATAAAGATGTGCTTTCTATACTATTATTTTCAGTATTTAACCCATCACAGCTGGGATTTGTGGCTGCTACGTTTGTATAAAACACATCAAAGGCAAGTGCCAGCTTTGGACTCTAAACTGCTTTTTCATGATAGTCTGCTGGAATTTAAAATGCATTTAAATATATTATGGATCATTAGTCTGAAGGGCCATGAGTGCCATCACATGCTGCAGAGGACATGTGGGCACCAGAGCCATGACTGCTGTACAAGCTCACCAGTTACAAGCATGGACAAGCTTCTCCACGATCCCTTCTACAGAACTGATATAATTACCTGCAAGACCTCTGGGTACGGTTTTATTTCATTAGTGCCCTTTTGCTTGTGATTACTTGGTGCCACCTATCAATGATATAAAGCCACATATATCCAAGACTGATTGACAGTGACCCAGGTTCATTTTTCCAACCACGACATTAAAACATCTATCTTGAAAGACTGTACATTACTTCACTCGATGTGACAAAGGATGTGCTTTTACAGTAAAGCTATCTGACAAAGAGTAAACCTGAGTTTAAAATCTCCTGCTATTATTATCCACACGGCTGGTCACAAAAGTCACATGCAATAAAGCATCTGGTCTAATCTCATTGCTGCTGTAAATTGGCTGATTAGATTGCTCCTGCCCTCTGCTCCTAAATCGCCCAATCCGCATAGGAAAAAAACCCAAACAACACTCGACTATCACACAAAATCTGAGGATTAGCTTCATAATGAAAGCTCATGGAAGCTCATTTGGGGTTTAGGTGCTGTTTTCTGGCTGTACCACTCCTGGCTGTTATGAATTCATCTCAGTCCTATCTGGGCATCTATCATCTGATAATCAATGGCAGTACTTGACAAGCGTTTCACAAAGCATAATATTCTTCTCCCTCAGGGAAGACTATGTGAGTGACAGAGCTGTGACCTCCCAAGTGCCACGGTCATCCTTCTCAGAGCTTGGATGCCAGAGTCGGGACACTGCACTGAAGCCCACAGGGAAAACCATTCCTGTGTTCCTGTCCTCCATGAATGGAAACAAGACAGAAAACTTTGTGACTCTTGGGAAGGCTGATTTGGGAACCCGAACAGGTAGAGGTAGATCAAGAGGTTATTAATGAGGTGAAATGCTAAGTAAATTTAATCAACTCTTTAAAGCAGCTGCCTGTGGTTTTGACAATTCAATAATTTCACAGCCCCAGGAAAAGCATTTTCTTCCTCCTTTGTTTCTTCCATGGTTTGTAACAACATTTGCCTCATATTTTCTGCACTACATTTACTTCTACCTACAGGTTAGGACCTTTGCATGTCTTCCAAAACTCTCGGCTTTCCCAAGATTTCTACGGGGCACCAGAGAAGAATGTTCCTTGGAATACTTGATGTCAGATGCATCTCTCATGCTTCAGCAGTTAATTTGACGTTTATTTCTTTTGTTAAGGGCTGCACAGATGGAGACATCCTGGAATACTCCAAAGGCATGTCAAAAATGCTCCTGATTATCTTCAAGCTCATACAACACTATTTTAAATAATTTACTTTTCCTTTTTCTGCTTGAGTATATGTATTATTCCCTCCTCCCAATCTTGGGCAAAGAAATGGATCTTCAAGATTTGACCAGCTGATCCTACGTTCATTGGGAGCTTTCAAGCTTCACTGCATCTTGTGAAAAAAATACTCACTTACACAAAGTAATTGTGGTGAACCGAAAACCTCAGGCTTTATCTTGAGAACATCTGAGACAGAGTGTACTGATATTTGGGATACCACTTGATTTAGTCTCCTGGGGTGAATTTAACAACTTTTCTTTTTTTTTTTTTCCTCCAGCAACACATGCAATTTCCCCCCGTCCCCCCCCATGAATTGAGCAGAGAATCACAACATTTACCCACCGTTTTATTTGGCTTTTCTGCTGCCTAAGCTAAGCCTCGCTAAACAAAACCAAGTCCAAATACACTGCTCAGCAATCAGTGATTGTTTTTAAAACTTGAATGCATTCTGCTGACTGCTATCTAAATGTAGTTTATTTATTTTACCTTGGTAGAGCTTGATTTTCTCTCCACAGCACTCTCCCACTGAAGGCCTGTGCATTTCCTCTGACCATCAGTGCCCCGTTGCTTTTGTGTCACTCCTGGGGAAAAAAACGCAGAGAAAATAAGATTCTTTTCAGTGTCCTAGAGGAGATGAGTTAGAAAATGTGGTTTTAAATGAAATGCAAGTAGGAGGGAAAGAGCTACTGTAAATGATCCGATTGCCCTGGGATCTGGCTATCGGCAAGATCCTATTTCTCCCTCTTCCTAGGAGAGGCATTGGGAACACCCCTGGGATCCTGGTGCCAAGATGTGTTTGTGGACAGTCTCACAACGTGTTCAGGGCTGATCCAAAGCCTGAATAGCTCTGCTTTTGATTTCCATGGCTTCAGGCACGAGGGTGGAGGAATCGGGGAAGACGGGAAACGCGGGTTTCAACAAACGTCACTTTTGTGTAGCCTGCAGAACTGGGAGCCCGTCAGTGGGCTGGCTCCTCCGAGTTTGATTTCATTTGAACTAAGTCACCTTCACTTTTAAAGAATTACAATAATTTTAAAATCATATTCACATATTCTATTACCTCACAGCTTTCCTACTTCAGTGACGACTACTGCATCAGGACATCAGCCTCCAATTTTGTCGTCCGTTGTTTTCTGCGAGTGCTACACCGTCTGCAGCTTCTTACACTGAGCTAATTTCCATATAACACAGAGTCTGGGCTATTGCAGTGGTGCATTACGTCTGCTGTCAACAGTTTTGCCAGAAACTACGTTACTTTCTACTTTGTAATAAGCATCCAAAATTAATTTTCAAAAATTCCCCGTTTGGACTGAAATCTCTTGACATTACTGGCTCTTGCTTTATAGCCCCAAGTCACACCATTGGTAAGAAGTTTTGTATTGTTTTTTGGGTTTTTTTTCTATCTCTTAGGCAGCTGGCCACAGAGGTTGATAATTTTTTACTAAGCAGAATCTCAGTTTACATGTAACATTACATTAACAAGGGAATATAAATCGGCTCCACTTTAAGAAGTGTTCATTAAAGCATATCCACCATAGCAGGCTTCATCTCCTTGGGTGGAGCTAAGGAGTAGAAGGGGAAGAGAGGGAAGGTATCAGGTCTGTCCCCCATCATGAGATCTCCTTGAGCAGCAATCACAAAACACTAACAGGGGGTTTGATGAACCTTTCTGCTTTAATGAAGTGTAGTAAAATATATTTTAGTGGCACAGCTCCAAGATGCCAATGCCACTCTGCATATTCATAGCTGCCATGAGAGGGGGAAAAGAAAAAAAAAAAAAAAGGTTTGTTTTTTCATTGAGCAACAGAAAGTCCTGAGTGACAGAAAAAACAGCTGGACTCATTATTCACAGTATGGAGAAAAAAAAAAAAAGAGAATCCAGAAAATAGCCAGAACAGAAATTTGCCAAAAAATTATGCACAGTTGAAACCAGTGAAAATGCAATGGACCTGATCTAGCACTGGATCATGGTAACTGCTGGCACAAAACGTGGACGAGATGCCCCTGGAGCCTGCTCCTCACCCTTGTTGTGGAACACAGCAAGCAGAATGTGCTGCGCTTTCAGCGAAGGACAAAATTCACCTGCTCCCGTGACTGCTGGATGAGCCTTTTGGGAAGGTTATTTTCAGTGTATCAGTGCTCTGCTGAGTTAGATGTGAATACAAGAGCTGCTACATGTGCTGCCTTTCTTACTTTTTAGAACAACTAAATAGGGAAAAACTTGCAGAGAAGGATAAAGAGGAAATTCTTGGATTGAGTTAAGGCAAGACTTCAAAAAATTCGAAAGTTTGATATAAAAAAGTATGCTGAAGTAACAGCTTCAACTAAGTTAATGATATTTTCCTCCAACGCCTTACAGTAAGAAAACCAGAGTTGTCTCGGATCGAGCTGGAAAGCTACAACAGGAGAACATCAACTTGTGAATGTCAACCAGCACACAAGGAAATCCAGAAGGCTGGCCGGAGATAAATCAGATCCAGACAGGCGTGTTTTGCCAGATGGCCTTTCATGAATTTCATTCGAATGTATTTTCAGCACAAGAGAAAGACTGAGCGCTACAGGGTCAAACAAGAACAAGTTGTAAAGTCCACACTGCAGATTATATAGCACATGTAAGCTATTCTTATCAAAGTGACCTGTGATGAACAATAATCTGTAGGTAGGACCTTCCAATTTCCCACAGATCCCTTGGAATACATCAGTTAATTCTTGCCTGCCTGAATTTAAAAAGTAGCTGTTTCTGGAGCAGGAGACATAGGAAGAGGTGACCTTGGAAGAAGGGGAGGAAGAAATACTTATTTTCTTTGCTAAATCTCCCAGAGTGGAGTTTTGCATTGCATTTTGTACCATATCCTGTGCAATGACATACTCTCATTACTACGGGAATCCTATTGTTGGAAGGCACTCAAACTTCTGGCAAGTCATTTAATCTAGTCACTGAGATAGCTTAAATGGCATCGGTGGCAAAAGCTCTGATATTTTTCATGATATTATTAAGTCTGTTCTTGGAGGCTTCACATTTGTTAATCCATGTCGAAAGAACAAGCAAAAATAAAACCCTAAACCTTTAAGAGAGCTTGAATCTGTGTTTGAAATGAAGACACTTCAGGGAGCACAAGGGTTTAGCTGAGATGTGTCACATATAGAGTTTTCATAACAATTCTCACTGCTGACAAAACACATCGCACTGTAACTCTTGTTACACAACAAAATGCAAAGTTCAGTTTTTCCCTGGTGCGAAAGCATGAAAGAAATGGCATTTCAAGTACTTTCCATCTCTGTGGGGAGTATGAGAAACTTATTTCTATCCGAGCTGAAATCCTGAGGATTTGTTTAACCTCCCCGGACCTTCTCTTCCCACCACGACCCACCTCTCCGGCTTACAAACAGGAAACGTGATGAGGAACAGAGGAGCAATTGCTGGCATATGAACTTTGTCCCATTACATCTTCCACTCTTTTTATTCCGCCCCCCCCCCCCCCCCCCCCCCCGTCCCTCCACCCAGCTCCGAATAACGCCACGCACCCCTCGCTCTCCCCCCCACGCCCCAGGGTGCGTGTCT
>WTSP01002845.1:0-10998 GCA_025331215.1 Actenoides lindsayi
CAGACAGTGCAGTTAGTTAGAAGAACTGAGCTGAAAAGTAAAATCACTGAAAAGAATTAGTTCTGTTCTCACTCAAATCAGGACACATGCTTAGAGCTACACAATCTGTGTATTTGCTTATATTTCTGATCAAGTTTTTGAGGACAAGCACTTGTATCTTGAAGAACAACTGGTAGCTAGATGAGATAATTCAATGCATATAAAAAATTATGCATATAGACAATGTCAGGAGAGGGCATTAAATTCAAGAATGTCCAGATTACTCTTTTCAAAATAGAATGGAATTATTTGCTTGCAAACTAAGGAGTTTCTGTACAATACTGTGGCATTATAGAAATTCATAAAACTATATTGTTGGTTTATTGTTCCTAAAAATGACAGTTTATGTGTAGAGAGGTATTGAGGTAAAGCAGAAGAGGAAATTAAATGAGTGATCTTAAAATATTACTAGTATTTATATTTAAGTTCCAATTTGATCATTTGTTAGAATAAATTTTAACAGGCAGGTCTCAAAGGCAATGGTATCAGCCCAAACATGCAAGAAACTTGCACAGACCAAGTAAACATGACTCATATAAATATCCAGGCACTTAGTTTTAATCTAATTGATGTATTACCAGGCCAATCAAAGAGTTATGAGACCAGCTGCAATTATTTCAGCACTTTTAGTCCAAATTCCCTAATTTTTCTAGCTTATCCTAGGTAATGATGTACTTCAAACTCATGTACAGAAGCAGGTTGCCTTGCAATAAAAGGAGATCAGGCTAGTCCAGCAGGATCTGCCACTCATAAACCCATGCAAACTGGGTTGTCCTATACGTGCTCTGTGATCACACTCAAGATGATCTGCTCCATAACCTTCCCTGGCACCAAGGTCAGGCTGACAGGCCTGTAGTTCCTCAGTTCCTCCTTCTGGCCCTTCTTGTAGATGGGCATCACATTTGCTAACCTCCAGTCAACCAGGACCTCCCCAGTTAGCCAGGACTGCTGCTAAATGAAGGAAAGTGGCTTGGTGAGCACTTTTACTGGCTCCCTCAGTATTTGTGGTCACTAACCATTTCCCTTTTGTTTATGGAGTCTTCATTCTGCTCCCCATCCCTGTTTTCCAGCTCTGGGGGCTGGGCATCCTGAGAACAATTGGTGTTACTATAAAAGACTGAGGCAAAGGCGGCATTCAGTACCTCAGCCTTCTCCTCAGCCCTGGTCATTTTGTTTCCCCTCACATCCAATAGAGGATGGAGATTCTCCTTAGACCTCTTTTTGTTGCTGTCTATTTACAGAAACATTTTTTATTAACTTCAACAACAATAATCAGGTTGTTCTAGCTGGGCATTGGCACTTATAATTTTCTCCCTGCATAACTTAACAACATCCTTGTAGTCCTTCTGAGTGGACTGCCTCTTCTTCCAAAGGTCATAAACTCTATTTTTTTCCTGAGTTCCAGCTAAAGCTCTCTGTTCAGCCAGTCTAGTCGTCCCCACCAACTTGTCTTTCAACATATGGGGCAGCCTGCTGTGCACCTTTAAGATTTCCTTCTTGAAGAATGTCCAGCCTTCCTGGACTCTACCCTTCAGTACCACCTCCCAAGGGACTTTGTCAACTGGTCTCCTAAACAATCCAATATGCCCTCCAGAACTCCAAGGTAGCTGTTCCACTAACCCCTGTCCTTACTTCAATGAGAATTGAAAATTCTATCATTTTGTGATTGATATGCCCAAGATGGTCTCCAACTGTCCAAGCTCCCCACTTAGAACTAGTAACTGCTTGATTTTATAGGCAGCACTCTGTGTGTTATTATGCTTCTCTGTTTTGTGATGGGGTCATCAACAGCACCTGGTTGGCTGAGTGCTTGGGACTTTCAAGGCCAGTAAGGAAGGGAATAATTGGCCTGGCACCCAATAGTCTTGAGGCCAATATAAAGTGAAATAAGGAATTAGTTTGATTTGTCTACTCCATTCACAGGACCTTATAGTCAGAGGAAAGGGAATGATTATGAGACCTGATCAGCCACAGAAAATGGCTACTTGCCTTATAAAATAGCATTAATTATGCTAACCACATTACTAGAAGTCAGGAGCAGGGAGTACTGGTCACTCTTCTTATACTTCTTGGGTCCTAGGCTTGATGAAACTGGTTTTCTTCAGGAAGAAGATGCTATCATATCCAAATCTCCCCAAGCAATTTGAGTCTGATGCTAATCTTAATGCTTTCTTCTTCCTTATTTGAATCACATTGATGTAATTTTTATACTTTTTTGATAGCATAATCTGCTTACTCATTTTCTTCATTGGTTTGCAATTTTGATATCATATCTGATTTTACTATATATGTTCTGCTGTACATATGTTATATATTTGTTCTTTGTACTCTTTCTTATCTCTGTAACAGGTTTTATATCATTTCTCAAATCCAACTATTAAAAGATAACACTATCTTGTTACTAAAATTGTTAACATTATCTTGACCATTGCATGTTGTGGACTAGTAGTTGCTGCTTACTTCTTAAAATCAATTAGTCAGAGCCATGCCTAATATAAATCAACATTTCTCCAGTAAATTTGTTAGTGGTTAATAACAGTTGGAGATCTTTCCCAGTTACTGTACACTAAAACACATTTATTAGAGTATGTAGTGTTTGTAAATAATTCATAGAATCATAGAGTGGCTAGGGCTGGAAGGGACCTCCAAAGGTCATCTAGTCCAGTTCCCCTTCAGTGAGCAGGGATGCCCTCTACTAGACCAGGATGCTCAGAGGTTTGTAATTGATAGCAAAGTAATTGGTGGCATATGGTAAACTGTTTTGTTTGTTTTTTCTTTCTTGGTGGGTTGACCCTGGCACGGCACCAGGTGCCCACCAAGCCCTTCTATCACTCCCCCCAACCCCCGTCAGAACAGCACACAGTGAGAATAAGACGCAAGGAGCAATGGGTTCTGATAGATGTTATTCTCTACTTCCCGTCCACAGGCGATGTCGGGCCAAGTCCAGGAAGCAGGGCTCCAGGAACATGTAACAGCTGTTTGGAGGACAAAGCTGAATGCCCCCCCATCTTCCTCCTGCCCTCTACCCCTTTATAGCTGAGTTGACGTCATATGGTATGGAATATCCTACTGGTCAGCTCAGGTCGGCTGTATCCCGTCTCCCATCTTGTCCCCCCAGCTTCTGGTGCCATGTGAGCACTGGCAGTCATAACACGGGTGTGTTATCAACACCCTCTAGCTCCCAGTACTGCAGCATGAGGGCTGGATGGGGAAAAGCAGCTCAGTCAGACACATTACATCTTTATGTAAGAATAAGCATGTGACCATCTTCATCAGAATCTGAAATTCATTTGGAAACCAACTTACTGAGAAAACTCCTGTAATGGTCTGGATTAGCTGCTAGTTCTTAAACAAAAACAAAACCCAAAAACAAACTAACAAACAAATGAAAAAAAACCAAAAACAAAAGAACTTTGAAGATTGCTTGGACAAAGTGGTAAAAAGAAAAACAAAACAAATATCAGTGGGCATTATTTTTTGTCTTATTCACTTACCTTTAAAATGAACCAAATATCAGATTAGGTTTTGTTGGACTTATAAATGAGTCATTACTGTGACTGAGAGTCTATGACTTTTTTTTTTACTATCTTTGCTGAATGAGGAAATATGACAAAATTTCTCATATAGATCACATTTAAGTAATAAAACATAAAATTTTTCCTTCAAAATTTATGTTAAAAAGACTGGAAAGAAAGGATTCTGTCTAAAGGAGGTCTGCAGACTTCTGTGTTTTTAGTAGCTATTTAACAATGTTGTGTACTTTATCCTGTCTCTGACTCCTGCTAAGAAGATGTGCATTTGATTTGTTCCTATTAGACTCATGAAGAGTATAGGAAAAATGTCAAATTTACAAAGATAAAATTAATTTAGTTTGGTACACAATCATTCATCTTAATTATGTGTGACAACTTCACCATTATATAATCAGTTTCCCAGAAGAAGAGAAACTCACATTCTGTCTCCTTTAGGAATGCTTCATTGAAGGAGACTTGTTATTTCAGTCCTCTGAGGAAGCCAATAGTGTAGTTGAAGCATCATGAAAAATAAATAATGGCTCGTATTCATCAAGAACAGGGAAATACCACACTGTCATGCCTAATAAAAATAACTCCTAACACTGTTTCTTGCAGGGTATTAGACTAGAGCAGATAAGAGTTTGAAACAGGAGATGTATAAACTTTTAACAAAGTACAGTTTTTTTATACCTTTTTCTGCCTGCATTGAATTAAATAAGAGTTTGTCATTGAACTCAAGGAGGAACTATATTAGCTTAGCATGGGTTGTTTGGTTTGGTTTTTGGTTTTTTTTCTGTAAGGGATATTTTTTATATTATGCAAAGATGAAGAGATAATGAAACCACTAAAAAAAATGGGGTTTACACTCTAAACACCTTGATTGTGTGCATAGAATACTATGCAAGCAAAAGAAGACATTATTATCTATGTAAATTGAAATTAAATAAATCTCTACTCATTAAAAAATGAAATAAAAATAATCCCATTGTTATTATTAGAATCAGCATTAATGTAATATTGTCACATTCAAGTACTTACACAAATAATATTTCACTATTCACAAAAGATTAAGTAAAACTGGTAACTCAGAAGAGGCACTAAAGATGCTCGATCTCTGTCTTTGAAATGATCTGTTCCCTTCAAAGAATACAGCTAATAATACAGGATGATACAAGAACTTAGTTTAAAAATTTACCAATTTTTTGAGGTTAGAAGTTCAAAAGAAAATTTCGATTTTGGTAAATACTGTTACACAGCTACATATATAGGATTCATAAGCATTAGACTACAAAGCCTTTGTAAAAGTAACATGTTCTTCAAAACTGTTTCAACAAAAACATTAAATAGAGTAGTAGCATTAGAGAATAAAATGGTTACATTTATGTACTGTCCTCAGCTCAGAGGAGATCATTGCTGAATCTTTATTTCACATAGACCATCTCAAACTACAATTTAAACTACAAGAAAAGTATCTCCTGCCTTAATTTTTCCCTGCTTAATATTTATGCAGAATTAAAGCTTCTTTTAATTAAATTACTCATTAAGATAAGTGTAAATGATCTGCAAACAATTTTGATTATCAAAATATGGAGTGATTCTGAAATAACAAGAATTTGAACCTAAGTATGCCTCAATATCTCATGACTTGTATTAACTATTCTTCTTTCTGACCTTTATCTGTAAGCTCTTTTGAGGTAAAGGCTTTCTATTGATGCAGAAACAAAGTAAGGCTTCATAGTTTGCTTTGAGGAAAAAAATTTGTAGTAGTATTGAGAATGATGATATGCAGCTAAGACAGAGGCTCTGAACAAATTCAATGCCCTAATATAGACAACTGTAATCAGAGGGTTGGACTACATTTCAGTAACAATGCTGGCACAGTATCTGCCAACAAGCTCGTAACTGCTTCATTACCCATGCTTGACCCCTTGTGATGAATACGCTGAGCCATTGTCAAATGACAGATTCAGATGGCAAGGGAACAAGCAAAATAATGACTTTCCTGAATTAAAATTTTCATCAGAATTGTAATTAAAAATAAAAATAAAAAATGCTACTGGGGGTTGAAAAAGCCAAAATGAAGTGCCAAATTCTGATCTACAGTCTACTGAGTTGCTCTGGCTTTATAGTGAGTTGAAATGTGATTTTTTTTTTCTCAGACATATAGAAATATATTTTATTTTCTTCACATATGATCATTCTAGACAATAGCTCTGTTGTGATGTTCAGAACTTTAATTCTAAGGATAAGCTTACTTCATGAACACTTATACCTATTTTTTTCCAAGTCAAAAGCCTGTTTCATTCAAGAAGTGCTGAAACAAATAGTTTTAAAGAAATTTTGTATTTTTTATTTCTTTATAAAATGTCCTAACTTACAAAGGATTTATATTTTAGTATTTCCCAAATGAAACGAGATTTTTCCTGATGGTTAAAGAAAATTATATTAAACTGAAATAATACTTTCATATTTTTGCTTGGTGTACTTATTTCAGTTTGACTATCAAACTGAAAATGTATACTATTACACCCTTTTCTAGTAGGCACTTAGTACTTCAATGACTACTGAGCGAAATAACAGGAAATATATCTTCTTTAAGCTGTTCAGGAAGATTAAAAGAAACCAAAAAGCTAAAAAGAAACAAGCAACACTCCCCTCATCCTGACAACAAAAATAAACAAGAGAGCATATAACAGATATCAGACAATTTGTGTTAAGATTTTGTCTGGTTGTGAAATGAGATTTTAAAAGCTATGGACAGGCAACATTGATTTTTTAAAGACAAATCACAGAAGTACAGGAACTTGAAGCTGAAATCACAGAATCATAGAACAGTAGGGGTTGGAAGGGACCTCTGGAGATCATCAAGTCCAACCCCCCTCTCAGAGCAGGATCACCAAGGACAGGTTGCACATCAATGAGCAGCCTGTTCCAGTGCTCCAACACCCTCACAGGAAAGAAGTTTTTCCTTATGTTCAGGTGGAACTTCCTGTGTTCTAGTTTGTGCCTTTTGCCCCTTGTCCTATCCCTTGGCATCACTGAAAACAGATTGGGCCCCATCCTCTTGACACCCCCACTTACTGATAAATTGATAAGATCCCTTCTCAGCACTCTCTTCTCCAGGCTAAACAGCCCCTGGTCTCTCAGCCTTTTCTCATAAGAGAGATGTTCCAGTCCTCTCATCACCTCATAGCCCTCCACTGGACTCTCTTCAGTAGTTCCTTGTCTCTATTGAACTGGAGAGCTCAGAACTGGACATAGTACTCCAGATGTGGCCTTACCAGGGCAGAATAAAGGGTGAGGAGAATCTCCCTCCACCTGCTGGTCACACTCTTCTTAATACACCCCAGGATACCATTGGCCTTCTTGGCCACAAGGGCACACTGCTGGCTCATGGTTAAGCTATTTTCCACCAGGACTACAAGGTCCTTCTCTGTAGAGCTGCTTTCCAGCAGGTCATCCCCTAACCTACATTGATGCATTGGGTTATTCCTCTCCCTGTTAAATTTCTTTAAGATCACCTCTACCCAACTCTCCAGTCTTTCCAGATCTTGCTGGATGGCAGCACAACCTTCCAGTGTATTGGCCACTCCTCCCAGTTTTGTATCATCAGGAGACTTGCTTAGGGTACACTCCATCCCTTCATCCAGGTCATTGATATGTTGAACAAAATTGCACCCAGTACTGATCCCTGGGGCACACCGCTAGCTACAGGCCTCCAACTGGACTCTGTGCCCCTAATCACAACCATCTGAGCTCCATTGTTCAGCCAATTCTTGATCCATATCACAACCACTCATCTAACTTATGCTTCCTGAGCCTTCCCTATGAGGATGTTATGGGAGACAGTGTCAAAAGCTTTACTGAAGTCAAGGTAGACAACATCCACTGCTCTCCTTTCATCTGTCCAGTTAGTCACACCATCACAGAAGGCTATCATATTAGTCAAACATTATTTCCCCTTGGTGAATTCCATGCTGACTACTCTTGATAACTTTCTTTTCCTCCATGTGCTTAGAGATGATCTCTAGAATGAGCTGCTCCATCACATTTGCAGGGATGGAGGTGAGACTGACTTGTCTGTAATCTTTTACCACTGTTGTAATTGAAGAAGCCCGTATTGTTCTATGATACAGGCTCCACCATCCATGATCCCTACACACAAGGCTGTCTCCAGCATTTACATTTCCAACCAGACCTTCTTTGTTTGTTAGTATGAGGTCCAGCACACCTCTCCTCGTTGTTTGACCTGTGTCAAAAAGTTATCACCAATGTACTGCGGGAAACTTCTGGACTGTGTGTGCCTCACTGTGTGGCCTTTCCAACAAATATTAGGGTGATTGAAGTTACCCATGAGCACCAGGTCATGTGATCTGGAGGCTACTTCCAGCTGTCTGTAGACAGCCTCACTGACTTCCTCCTGGTCTGGTGGTCTGTAGTAAACACTCACAATGTCACCCATATTAGCCTGCCTCTTAATTCTTTCAACATGTTCTTGATCCCCTCCTAGGCAGAGCTCTATACATTCTCACACATAAAGAGCAAACCCACCACCTTTCCTTGCTGGTCTATCTTTCCTAAAAAGTACATAGCCATCCATGACAACATTCCAGCTGTGCAAGCTATCCCACCATGTCTCCATGCTTGCAATGACATCTTGGCCCTGTGACTGTGTACAGATCCCTAGTTTTTCCTGTTTATCCCCCATGCTGCATGAATTGCTGTGCACACATTTCAGAGAATTAATCAAGCAAGAAAGCAACTATGGAGGGAAGCAAGAGGAGTCACCTTAGTCCTATGGAGCCTTGAGGTGGCTGGTTTTCTGTAAGAGCCTGGCTATTGTGTGCCTCAAACCTTGTGTGGTGATAAGGTCTGGAAAGACCTGTCTGGAAGGGAGAAGTGTTGATTGCTTTTAATGTTTCTGTGCTCCCCCTTTGGCTTCTTGCAGATATGCCTTAACAAAAGGAAGAGACAGATTCTGCATAGGTGGGACTCTGTCTTTTCTTTAGTTAAGTGCTTATGCTGATTGTGTCATGGGGGAGGTGGATGGCAGGCACCACACTACGTCTAGTTCATGGAGTTCATGCAAATCAATGCCACTTCCTGTGGAAGTTGGGAATGCCACCCAGATACCTCAGGGTATCTGGGACAGAAAAATATTGATCAGTGTGCACCCACCACCGAAGAACTGAAGACTGGGACTGATCCAGTGAGACGTCACTGGATCCACGGGTGATGAAAACCTTTTCTGTTTATCTTACTCTCTCGCTCTATCTCTCTTACTCACTCCCTCACTCCCCCTCTCTCTTCCTCTTTTCTAATAACTCTTTCTTCCTCTTCCTCAAGATTTAGTCACGCCATAAAATAATCACCTACAAAGCTTAACACTTTTATCCGTACTGCTTGTTGATTTATCTATTAGGGAGAACTAATAAACTGTTCTGTTATTGTTCCTCGGAGTCATTGTTGTGACTCTGCTGCCCCGGCTGCCCTGCCGTGCAGGGACAGCCTCTTTCAGGGGATCACAAGGATTCACCTCTCTCATTGTCCGCTGAGTGGGATGAGACATCTTCTGGCTCTCATCTTGAAAGGTAGGTAAGGAGCTTAATCAGGAGCAGGAAATCAGGAATATTATCAAACTAAATTTAAGAGTGTTCTGTAACCATGTCATGATCTTACATTTGGAATGGCTTTAGATAAACTTCATTTCATCTTATTCTTCTATATAGGCAAAACTAGGTTCTTCCAAATGGAAAAGCCTGACAGAAAGTCAGTTCTGATACACCCAACTTATCCTCCAAAACTAAATGACCAGGCAAGTGGTACCCAGATGAGTTCTTGAGGACTAAAGCTAAGTGGGATGAATCATGTGTAGATGTTCAGTTTGTAGGTAGCTCAAGATACAGCAAGTTAGTATCCCTCTTCATTAATTTAAGCTTCAAATTCCTATCCCATCATTATACTACTAACTTTATACTACCATGAGACAAAGTGCATCTTACTGCATATTAACATAGTAGATGGAAGAATCATGTGTCAGTCCTGATGAGAATCTTGGTGTACAACAGTAATAAGTATGATTAACCAAATGTAAACTTGAATCTTAGCAAAGGTTACCTTCTGAACTACTGAATAGCCCAACAAAAAGGTCATGTTCAAAATGTAAGTTTGGATTAACAAGAAATTCTACAACACACCAGGCAGAAGAATTCATGTTCTGCTACTTTGTAAAAAATTAACTTGCCAAGATTTAATTACATATATTGCTTAACACTTCCTGATGACTGTGTGTCTCTAATGAATCGGAGAACATTTTGCATATGTTACCTTAAGTGTCAAGCCTGGTCTCTTTTTTGTCCTTCTTCTTCCACATAGAGTACAGATTAACTTGGCTTTTCTCTTTACAAGATTAGAACTAAATTGATCCAGAACAATGGACAGTGTTTTACTTTGAAATCAGAGAGGAAAATATGTATTAGCAAAACCACTAGTGATGATTCATTTACCTTTAGATTAATATATTACCTTTAGATAATAAATTACCTTGCATAATGTAAGCTATTAGAAATCTGAAACAGATGAAATACTTGTGAAACAATTCTCAACTAGAAAGTGTAACAAATCTTATACATAAATTTAATTTTGTCTAGTCAGATGTTCGAATTATGTTTCTGCAGAGAGGCTCCTGAAGGCTCCATTAAGGCTCCACTTTTTTATTAAACTTTGTTTAATTGTAGGTCTTTTGCAACTTGCTTGCTCCAGTTACAGAATTAAGAATATTTCTTTCTTTATATGTAGGAAATGTAATATACAAACAGAAATGCAGCTCCTCTGAGAAAAAGTTTGATGAGACATTCAGTGACCTACAGGTCTGTAAAACTAATGTGTACTAGTTAAGTTGATAGATGAAGAACAGCAGTAGTTGTTATGAGCATAAATAGATAATACTGGAAGAAGTCATCATGGCTTTTGGAGAATGAAGTCTTGTCTCACCTTGACAGGCAGTCAACAAGCTTGAGAATAGGGTCAGTCCCATTGAAATGTATTGTTATAAGTTACCAAAATACTTTTGACAAGGAAAAAATTTTAGAAATAATTTACCAGGCATTAGATGAGAATGAAAGCCTTTGAATGATTACAAGATAGAAAATTGAATGAGGGGATAAATGATCAGTTTTCATAGAGGAGGGAATTCATAAGGGAGGTCCACAACAATCTGTGCAAGGTATGCTGATGTGAAATTTGACAACACTGAAATGACAAATTTTCTGATGATACTGTGTTGTTCATGATACATGGTAAGTACAATGACTGTCTGTGAAGAATCACTGAAATAAACTTGGACTCCTTCTCCTCTTCCCTTCCCTTCCCTTCCCTTCCCTTCCCTCCCCCCCCCCCCCCCCCCCCCCCCTCCCCCCTCCCCCCCCCCCCCCCTCCCCCCCCT